>CAUYSK010090847.1:0-19018 GCA_963575035.1 Avahi laniger | reverse complement strand
TATGTAGAACTCAGAAATCCTACATAGAACAAATATTTGTGGGCTTTCTTGGGTCTCAGAGACATACTAGTAACCATGAACACTGTCTTTTTCCAAGCCCTCAAGTTCTCTCAATATCCAACATCTCCGTGTTTTCACTGGGCACAGGAATGTTGACCCGGGCTGGGATCACCAGTACCCGAGAAGCAGGCTCCACATGTGTGCTGTGAAACTACCCCTCCTCCTGCTGTCGGGGAACAAACAAAAAGCTCCCCTAAGATAAAAGAACAAAAAGAGACTGGATACTTTCTAGAAACTGGAGAGGAAAAACACTCTTAGAACTAAGCACAAATCAATACTTCAATAAATTTTCACTACACTAATTTCCACCTGTCATTAAGAAAGTAACCTCAATAATTGTAATTATACTTCTTTTAATAAAGTAGAAATGACCTCCCAAAGACACTACATCATAAAAACATACCCAAGATCATGGGCTCCTGCATACAATTCTGAAATAAGAAGTTTAATAAATTATTTGAGCAATGGAAGTGTCATTCATCATTGAATTTAATTCTCGAGTGAGTTTGTAAAAGATGATTGCTGATCAAAGAAAAAGTTACTTTCCAGTACTGGATGTTGTCACAAATTACTTGTTCTTGAACTTGAGTCTTTTTGATCATAAATAACATCCCTTTTCCATCTCCTGGTTTTTACCAGGAATTCCCTTTTTCCTTTCACCATTTTCTGTTCAGTCCCTCAATGCCTGCCGTTCTTCTCCCACTAATCCTAGACCCCAGGACTGATGATTATAGCCACTCCCAGGACAGGCAACAGCACGTCCTGAAGTTGGCCATATGGAAAGTGGTAAACAAGAAGTAGAGAAAGAAACTACAAAATGTTGTTGAAAGTAATTAAAGCAAATCTAAAAAATGGAAAGAAATTCTTTGTTAATGGATCAGAAGATTTTTCTATTGCTAAGAAGGCAATACTCCCCAAACAGACCTACAAATTCAACTCAATCCCTATCAAAATTCCAGCTGCTTTTTTTTCCAAAAATGAACGAGCTGATCCTAAAGTTCATATTTAAAGACAAGGGATCCTACATAACTAAGTGGAAAAGAAAAATACAAGTGGAAAAATTTTGAGAAATTTTCTGATTTCTAAGTTTACTACAAAGCTACAGTAATCAGAAGGGTGAGTGGGAAAATGGCATGAGGACAGATATATAGAACAATGGAATAGAATTGAGTATTCAGAAATAAACCCATACATTTATGGTCAATTGATTTTCAACAAGAATTCCAAAACCATTCAATGAGGGAATGATGGTCTTTTTAACAAATAGTGCTGGGAGAAATAGAGATCAACAATCAAAAGAATAAAGCTGGACCGCTATTTGTAACACATGCAAAATTAACTCAAAGTGGATCATGGACTTTAATGTAAGAGGTAAAATTATAAAACTCTTAGAACAAAGCATAGTTGTAAATCTGCACAAACTTAGATTAGCAGTTTCTTAGAGATGGCACTAAAAGTCAAACAACCAAATATAAATAAAGCAGTCTTCATAAAAATTAAAAACTTCTGTGTTGAAGGAAAACTATCAAGAAAGTGAAAATAGTTTTCTGCATGGGAGAAAACACTTGCAAGTCATATAGCTGATAGGAGTATAGCATCTACAATACATAAAGAATTTTTATAACTCAACAATAAAAAGACAAATAATCCAACTAAAAAATGGGCAAAGCATTCAAATAGACATTTCTCTGAAAAATATATACAAGTAACCAATAAGCACATGAAAAGATGTTCAGCATTATTAGTCATTGGGAAAATCAAAATCACAGCTAGGTGGCCAGACGTGGTGGCTCACATTTGTAATCTTAGCACTCTGGGAGGCAGAGGCAGGAGGATTGCTCTAGGTCAGGAGTTTAAGAAGAGCCTGAGCAAGAGCAAGACCCTGTCTCTTCTAAAAATAGAAAGAAATTATCTGGACAACTAAAAATATATGGAAAAAATTAGCTGGGTATGGTGGCACATGCCTGTAGTACCAGCTACTTGGTAAGCTGAGGCAGAAGGATTGCTTAAGCCCAGGAGTTTGAGGTTGCTGTGAGCTAGGCTGAAGCATGGCAGTCTAGCCCGGGCAACAGAGAGAGACTCTGTCTCAAAAAAAAAAAAAAAAAAAAAAACAGCTAGGTATTACTTCACACCCACTAAGATAGGATCAAAACAGAAAATAACAAGTATTAGTGAGGATGTGGAGAAATTAGAACATTATGCATTGTTTGTAGAAATGTAAAATGGTGCAGACACTTGTGAAAACAGTCTGGCAGTTTCTCAAAAAGTTAAACACAGATATACCATATGAGCCAGGAATTTCACTCTTAGATATATACCCAAAAAAATGGAAAACATATGCTCACAAAAAAACTCATGCACAAATGTACATAGCTGCCAAAATGTAGAAACAACTCACATGTCTGCCAATTGATGAATAGATAAACAATATGTGGCACATCCAAACAATATAATATTATTCAGCCATGAAAAGGAATAAAGTACTGTTTCATGCTACAACATGGATTAACCTTAAAAACATTATATTAAATGAATGAAGTCAAACACAAAAAGCCACATATTTTATAACGCCACTTACATGAACATTCCAAAATAGGAAAATTCCACAGAGAAAGAAAATATGGAATTAGGACTTTCTGATGATTGGTAAGAGGTGTTTTTGGAGTGTAATGGAAATTAGTGTCTGGACCTAGCTAGCACGATATTTGCACAACATAGTGAATATACTAATAAGCACTGGATTGTGTACTTTAAAATTGTGAATTTTACGTTATGTGAATTATATTTCAATTTTTAAAAAGAAAGTAACAGTTCATTTTGTGTTTGTGTATCATAGTTATTTGCCCACATTTTAAACAATAAAATAGAAGTAATATTGTTCATAGGACCTCCATAAGAGTCACAGAAAAACCCAAGAGTGGGAGGAAAGAGGAAATGACACTTACTTGGTATATTACATATATGGAATTGAGGCACTAGATGTGCCACCAAGAGATGCTCTTAAATATGACCAAGGATTGCCCTCCTTTGTTGCCCTGGGCTGAGGGCTGTCCCTTTCCCCTCACCCAATGGTTCAGGTAGATGTGATATATTAAGAAGGTGACCCCTCAATTGAAGCAAAGAAAAAAAGATTTCATTCCTGAATTTCTAAATTAACTTAAGAGCAATTCTAGGAATCTATATCTCTCTCCCAAACAGTACCAAGAGACAAACAAGACAAGGCTGCTTTGTTAGCTTTTGCCAACACAGGTACAGACAAATTAGAACAGAAGTATGGGGGGGGGGTGAAAGCATAATTTAGAGAGCCATAGATTGCAAAGTGCTGTCCCTTCCCACTTTTCTCTCTTTATTGCTTCTTCCCCTTGTTTTCTCATAAAATGTGGTCGTGATTTAGGCACATCTTAGGCAAGGCTCCTCGAAAACAGCCAGTGAGTTGAGGATTTGCTGCAGTACGTTTACTGGAAAATGCCCGTGAATCAACATCTGTTGGGGAGGGAGGGGAGCGGGTGAGAGGGGTGAGCTATTAATATTTGCAGTGTGGGACAGGCTTCAGCCAATCCCAGGAAATCTGGATGGCCGAGAGGCAAGGGGCTGGGACGTCATTTGTTCACAACAACCAGCCATTACTTACAAGCTGGAGGGAGTGACCTTGAGTTGAAGGTAATGCCTAGAGATCAACTCAGCTGAGAGCCATAAGCCACCCAAATTCCTAGCAGCTGGAAGAATGAGCTCTGTCATGCTGAGAGGAACCCAGGTAATGAACCACAGCAGCCACCACAGGGGTGTCCGTGTACCAGGAAATGAGTACCCCGTTATCAAGTTGAATTCTGCTACAGAGTAGTGTCTGTGGAACAGAGAAAATATACAATTATATGTAATAGTATGTTACTGTGATCCCCTTTCCCCATTTCTTGCAGACCAAATGTTGACATTGTGGGGAGATCTAGGTCTCCCAAAAGCTGAAAGAAATCTATATGGTGGAGCACCCTTGGTTGGGGAGCAGGGGAATGAGGTGAGTCCAGTCCCTACATGACCCTCAGAGCCTAGAGGCTGCGATGGTCCCAATGACCATCAAACAAGCCACAGGAAAGAACCAGTATAAATCCTGGATGGTGAGGACAGCAGCAACCACAACAAAAAGAAAAGGAAATGAGAAAATCCCACCCAACTCCCCATTTTCACTGATGTGCTCCTCAAACCCCTCAAGAAAGCACACTCTTCTCCTCTTTTGCTACCCTTGTTGCCAGGCAATGGTGTACATAAGGCCTTCTAGGAGTTTTAAGTCAGAAGAAAAAAGGAAGGAAGGATCCAGAAATTATCAACATGAATGAATAAAATGATAATAGTGGAATTCTACTTAATATTTATCTATGGGCAACTGATTGCAAATGGAGTGACTGAAAAAATTACAGGACTTGCCTATTTGCATATTAGAATAAATTCAGTTTTCCTGCTGCAAAGTGGGAATGAGGGATTGCCCAATAAGAGTGTGTGTGTGTGTGTGTGTGTGTGTGTGTGTGTGTGTCTCCAGTCTTAGGTTTGTACCCAGTGTGTGCCTAGTCAGCTATGTCTGTTATATCAAATGTGATCCTTACAAATTCCTCTTTTGCAGAAAAAGAAATGAAGACATTAAAAACTTGTTGTATGCCAAAATGGTCATTAAGTGACAGAGTTATGATTCGAACCAAGTCTTTCTAACCCAAAAGTCTTTCATCTGTTCAAAGGTACCTCTTTGGGAGTTTATTGAGAGCTTAAGCCTTAGTCCATTTGTACTGCTATAACAAAATACCATAGACTGGGTAATTTATAAATAATAGAAATTTATTCTCACAGTTCTGAAGGCTGGGAAATCCAAGATCGAGGTACCAGCAGGTTTGGTGTCTGGTGAGGGCTGCTCTCTCTGCTTCTAAGAAGACGTCTTGTTGCTGTGTTCTCATAAGGCTAAAGGCAGAAGGGCAAAAATGACAAACCCCCTCTGTCACACCCCTTTATAAGGGCATCTAATCCCACTCATGGCAAGGGGGCCCTCATGACTCAATTACCTCCTAAAGACAACATCTCTTAATGCAGTTGCATTGGAGACTCAGTTTCCACATGAATTTTGAAGAGGACAAAAACATTCAAACCATAGCACCAGGTAAAAATAGTACTAAGGATAATAAAGAGTCAGAGGATCTCTGAGCCATCTCTATTCTTACAGGGATCCCTCAGGACACCCCGAGACCAGAATTTTGTGCTCAGACATGTAAATGTGGACCATGCACTCTGTTAATCTGTCGTTAGCTGCTGCAGTCCCCAACTCTGGATCACACGGCTTGTGAAGCAGCTGCCTAGAGAAGCATACAATAGAAGATCACTAGGAAGGGAGTGTGAGTCGAACCCAAAGTATAATTTCTACCTAGTTTTAGGAAAGGAAGAGGGTGGGGCTGGAATGTATGAAAATAATCTTGGTTCTGTAAGGATTGTGTTTGAAGTACTTAATTTCATGTAAAGAAGTGAACTAACGTCGAGTTATAGTCCATTCTCTCATCATTTTTATGTTATAATATCTTAAATTATACAATTCAAAAAATCATAGAAGACTTATTTAACATTGCCTTATCATTTTCTTGTTTATTTCAAAAATGTTAGATATAGTTGTTGGGCTATTTTTGTTCTCCCCACTACAGTATTTATTTCATCAAATAGATGTTCATCACTTTCCATTCTCTGAAAGGCACTAGTGTAGTTTGTGCTCTTGTGCTCTGACCTTTGAAATAATTCATAATTAAACTAGTGAATGCAGTTCCCTCATTTTCCAACCTCAAAGCTAGCAAGTAACTGCTAGAATAGTCTGTGACCTATAAGAAAAAATGCTAAAAAGCTTATAATTATTAGAGAATGGTACTCTTTTCTACAAAGCAACTAAACACTGAACTTCTTGTTCTAGAGAAAGTAAATAATAGAAGTGAAAAATGATTCCTCCATAAATTTCTGCATAATCCATGACTGAAAAATACTTTAACTCAATCATAAAATATTTCATCATTTATCATATTTAATATATGCCTACTATGTGCCAGATACTTGAGACAGAGATTCAGAATGAGTAAGGACCTCAAAGCTTAGTAGTACAGATAGACACATAAATAAATTAATTTAAACTCATTTTGATAATTGTAACAACAGAACCATGGACACAATACTGGAGAGGAGGGTGTTTAATTTTGTGGGAATGTCAAAACTATCACCACAAGGTCAGATTTGCTAATTACAGGCTCCCAATAGCACCATGACGTCATCATAATAGCACTGGTCACAGGTGCAACCCCCCCATTTATCCAGTGATCATTTGATTAATTCTCATCACCTCCATTAATATATAAGTTCCACTTGGGCACAGAACATGTTTGTTCTTGCCCCCTATTAAATGTTCAACATCCAGCATAATGTCTCCAAAAGGCTTTCAATTAATATCTCTGAATGGTGTTGACTATATGTAGAAAAAAAGTAACTGAGCTGTTGGGAGAAGATTAGGAGTTTGCCAGGAGAACAAGGCAAAAAAAAAATGGAGGACATGGTGGGCAAAGGGCAGAGATAGTATGTGCAAAGAGATAGAAGCATGTGTGCTCAGTGAAGGGTGTAAAATCTGAGACGGGATTTGGAAAAGGGCATAATCGAGAACAAAAGAAGAAGGAGTGTGCAGAACATGAGAGATATCATGCTAAGCAATTTCAGCTTTATCTTATAGATATGTGATGGCGAGTCACTAAAGCATTTTAGGCAAGTGAGAAGCATGGCTAGACTTTCCTTTAAATCTTGGAAAGACTACTCTTTTATGGTGCTGTGTTCATTAGGCTTTTTAGGTTTCAAGAAACAAGCTCACTCAAGATACATAAATAAGAGGTATTATAAGAATAAGCATGAAAGTCAGGAAGATGGTGATATCAACAATCAAACACATAATATGGAGAAAAATTGGATATCTTCTGTGACTCGGCACAAGCAGTTTCATTGATGTGATGGGAGCAGAGCCCTGATTGTAAGTAGAAGACTTAATTGGTGAAGAAGAAGTGGAGATACTGAGAATGGACTATTTTTTCAAGAAGCTTCAAAAGAGGAGGCTTCCAGGCCAACATGATGCTGAGAAAGTATGCTTCAAAACACCTCCTTCCCAACACATATCAATAAGTGGCAAAATGTTAAACACACATGTACGCACACACACAAATCCCACAGCTGGGCTCAAATATAAGATAGATATATACGGATGAGAAACAGAGCAGAAACAGAGGCGTGACTAAATTCACAGTTTTCTGAGTCTTGTAGTTGTAGCAAAGCACTAAGCAATGATGGGCCAAAAGTCAGTAAAAGTCATCCTCTCATAATCAGGGAGGACTTGAGTTTTTATTACTGCTTGGAGTTGGTGAGCCTCTCCCCCTTGCAACAGGAAGAAGGAGGAACATAACATTTATTATTAATAGCTTACTGAATAGAGTTAAGGATATATGAAAATTGTGGGTCTAAGGAGGCATTGGGGAAAAAAACTTTTATTCTCCAAAACTGAGTCAACTTGCCTTCAAGCTTCAGCCTGGATTTCTCTTATTCCCAACCATCAGTGGCAGTAACTTCAAGCTGTGACAATAAAACCTAGTCCTATACTGGAGATACAAAGTTTGCAGAGGCAACTGCGAAATGGCTAGACCAAGAGGGGTGAGTGCACAGAAATTTCAAAGCATACGAAGAAAAGCTAATGCTAAAAAGCACACTCAAGAAAATCAACAATCAAGCTAATGGAGTTTTTCTATATGATATTTATTTTGTAGAACAGTCTGACAAAGACTTAAAATTGTTGAAGATGTCAAAGAGATAACTAAAGATATAATTTCTATTTAACAAGAATAGAAAAATTTTTGAGCAAAACCAAACATGAACACAGCAAAATCAGAAGTGACAGAGAGATAGACAGACATAGTTATTCTAATTATAAATTTTAGAAATGAAAAGACTATCAATGAATATGGAAATGCAATAGATAGGATAATTTCAAGACAAAACAGAGCCCAATAATAAATTAAGGAGCTGAAACTTAGAACTGAAGAATTCAGGTATGAGGAGACAAAGAGATAAATAGAGAAATATAGTAAGGAAGGTAGAATGAGAGGCTCCAACACTTATAAAATAAGATTCCTTTAAGAATAAAAAAGTAGTAGAGACACAACATTTAAAAAAATAATTATTGAAAAGTTTTCAAAATTACTGAAGGACTAATTTCTCAGGTTTAAGGGATGCCAAGAAACAAGGCTATTAAGTAAAAAAAAATCTATGCTTGATTATATTATAAAAATCAAGAAGAGATGATCTTAAAAGCTAGCAGTAGAAAAGGAGTGGTTACTTATGGGTAATGACAGTAAACTTTCTATGATTTATCAGCACCCAAGAGAACAGAAGAAATTAGATAAAACCTTCAAATAGACAAGATAAGTGCCAACCCCTAAATTTATACTCAGCCTAAAAATTATTCAAGACTAGGGACAAAATAAAGACATTTTCACATATACAAAGTTTACACACACGCAAACACACACTCACATGCTCACATAACCCACTCACATATAGTCACACTCACATACACTCACACACTCACACATACACATGGTTCTTATTCAAAACATGTTTTAGCTGGCAGACAAGTGAATCTGAAAGAAGAAATATATTATAAAAAATTGATAAAATATGTAATTCAAACTAATTAGCTATTAATTATGAAAAATAATTTTTAAATTTAAAAAACCGTAAAATTAAAATTCTAAACAAATAATGAGGTGACAGGGTGTAGGGCTACTCAGAGAGTAATTAAACTGTTCTTATGATTGAGAAGGGATAGAAGTACTGCGCAGCAATAAACATTTTAGAGTTTTTTACTTAAATATGCATATCTAAATTGTAAATGTATTCACTGAAAAAAAAAGATAGAAATTCAATTAGAGGGCAGAAGAGATTTTTCTGAGATGGACCGTTATCACTGGTCAGCAAGTTTTCTCCAGGTAGACATGAGGTTTCTCAAGACAAAGTGGTTGGATTGAATCTAATGAAATACTGGACTTCCTGGGCAGGGTGACAATTAGATGGTGCTGTCAAAAGAAAACAAGCTTCAAAGGAGTGCATTTCTGTCTTCGCCAGTGAAGATATCTCTGGGAGTTGGCCCTGGAGTGCTGTGATTGACACTGGATTTTTTGCAATGGCTGCTACTGTAGGTGCTGGAGTGGTATCTTTTATAAGAAAAGGGAATTCTCCAACTCAGGCACAGGGCCCTCAAGTCCTCCAGACCCAGAATTCTCAGCTCCTTGGGATGAGCTTTTGGGTTTTCTCTCAAAGCCATGCATCAGGAAATGAGTCTGTCTGCCCTTGGAACATTAGGTCAGACTGGTCAGACTGGATCAATATCTGCACTGAGACAGAGCTATGTTGCTGTCTCTCATTCTCTTGGAAATCCATTTTCTCGTTGGAGAGAGTTAGGCCAAAGTGAGTCTTTCTACGGCACTCCCAGACTCTCATAGTAACCGACATTTATTTCCCTTACTGGCATCTACTCTCCATAGTCCCAGAGCAACTTTCTGTCCTTGCCTTCACTGTGATAGAGGCTCATATAGAAAGCTAAAAAGGAGAAAAAAGCCCAAGCAGGTACCCATTCAGGCTCAGAGGACCCCTCCCTGATGGCACTGCTGGCCCCAGCTGGTTCCAAGCACTGCAGGGAGACTTAGGACATTTTGAGAAAAGCATTCTAGAGTACATGGCTCTCTGAGGTACAGGGTCCCTGCCGGCTCAGGTCCAAGGTTAATACTATGAATAGGAACAGAATGAATTTGACTCTAGTCCCCAATTCTGGTTGTGCCGAATGTTCCCAGGGCTCAGGGCTCAGGTCTGTGGGGCAGTAGTAGATCTGTTCCTCTTTGAGTCCCAGAAGATGTGAGATGATATACAAGGCTGAGGGTTGGTTAAGAAGAGAGAAAGAGGACACTTCTCCATCAGATACGTTGTTCTTACTTTGCATTATCACAGGACGTTGATTATTTCAGTATTAATGTCCAAGATTCTACTGAATATAAAATAATTATTACCATTTCAATGGCTGCTATTTAGTTACTTTGACTTTCAAGAAATTTACAGGAAGATTTAATAAATTAAGAAAGGCTTGGCAAGGCAATGTATTTCTGAGACATTGTAGCATGCTGCAAATGGTGACATAAGGTCAAATGCCAATGATTTTATCCTCAAATGAACTGTAATAACTTCCCTGAAAAACACTCCCTGGAATTTGCAATTGTTATGAAATGGAATTTATAATTAAAGGAAGAAGCTAATACTGTGCTGAATTAGAATAAAAATCACAAAACTTTTACTTATTCTACCAAGAAGGGAATAAAAGAGAACTAACATGTATTCGGAGCTTATTACAGATCAGAGACTGTATTAGACAATTTTATTTTTGGCATTTAAGTTAAAATTCACAATGACTCGATGAAGAATGCTCATTAAAAAGGTAGGACAGGCCAGACGCAGTAGCTCACGCCTGTAATCCTAGCACTCTGGGAGGCCAAGGCAAGTGGATCGCTCAAGGTCAGGAGTTCGAGACCAGCCTGACCAAGAGCGAGACCCCGTCTCTACTAAAAATAGAAATAAATTATCTGGACAACCAAAAATATATATATATAGAAAAAATTAGCCGGGCATGATGGCACATGCCTGTAGTCCCAGCTACTCGGAAGGTTGAGGCAGGAGGATCACTTGAGTCCAGGAGTTTGAGGTTTCTGTGAGATAGGCTGACGCCACGGCACTCTATCCAGGGCAACAGAGCCAGACTCTGTATCAAAAAAAAAAAAAAAAAAAAGTAGGACATTTCAGACTGAAAGGCGCAGCAGTAATGTTCCCCAGTGAATGGATTTACTGAAAGGGGATGTGCGAATGAAGCACAGTAATTTCAGCAGCCTGATGGCCAGACATATTATAGTATCATTTAGGAGACAGCTGCATATGCACGATCCAGCCTTCGGAATGATTTAAAACTCCACTAGCTACCCCGTTTGCTTGTCCACTTTTGCAACTGGCATCACTTGCTCCTCCATTATGATGACTCAGGTAGACCTTGTCGCATATTCTACATATCTTTTGCTATAATATAAATATTTTCTATAGGTTTTAAATTAAAATTCAGGAGAAAAGCAGGGTACAGTATAATCTATTAAAAAGAAATCTGACATTGGAGTCAGAAAATTCTGTGTGATCCTGTTTGTAGGCATTATTCTAATAAACTCAGCTTCAGATTACTCACCTATAAAATGAGCATATTAATATACTCAGAGAAGAGTACTTATACACATGAGACTCAACTTTTTTAAAGTGCTTGTATAATAATTGGTATAAGGCAAGTTCACAATGTATAGTAGCACTTATTTGTTTTATGAGTTTTGATCTGGTATTCTTGGCCAGATACCATCCAGTGTAAGGGATGAGTGCTACATGCCTGGATATCTCACAGAGTATTATGTATGTATAATCTACATATTACAGACAACTTTTGGGTCAGTGTAGGCCTATTAATGGTAGCCAGAGCAGTAGGGTCATGGGATACACTATACTAGTAATGATTACCTAGCTGGGCTACTTAACAAAGTTCTGGATGGTTTCAGATGTTATCCTAAAGCCTGCTGGTACTAGCATGTAGTTTGGCCTGTTCACTGCATCACCTAAAAGGGCAAAATTGGTGGTAGGCTCGCCCAGCCCAATTATGCCTTTTTGAAGAGTCTCAACAGTATGTATGGTCTGTAGTTTGCAATTTACATAAACATAATTATTCACAATTAAACATTTTTACTGTAAATCATTCAATTCCATCCTTTCTCTTTTTAAAAGAATTCATTACTGCACTAAGCATCACGAATGGAAGATCATTTGTTGCCAAGTTTGACACCCACTCTAAACTGACAAATCTAAGCTTTGAAGGCAAAAATAAAACATTTGGCGTTTTGTGATACTTTACCCCTAACCAAATCTAACTTCCCCCTTTGGAGGAAAAAATTAATATTAGCCTTTATTTGAAAATCCCCAAAGACTTTTCAGATACTGCAAGTCCTCTTCAAACCAAAAGCCAGAAGAACAAGTATAAATATACCCAAACACGTGGGATTTGTTTCCTTTAAAATGTACAGTAATTTTTTTAAGTTCAGACAAAGGTCATTTGAAAAATTCTGTGAGTGTGCTAAGTCAGAAATATGTGTACCTCATGGCAGTGTGAAGAGAGGTTCTTGACTTTCCGTGTGTACATGTGCATACAATATGCCTTTAAGAGATATATTAAGGAAAAAAGGTAATTCTAAAGTCCATGGAGACCTGGGGCATGGTCATTAGTATAATAAATCCCCAAATAATGCCATGTGAGTTAAGAAGGACAACACACCTAGTATGAAAACCAGTTCATATGAATGGCACAGTGAGCCCCAATTCTCACTTTCTCTTGTCTGTAATCAGTAGCTGCACTCTCCAACAGAACTGTCTGCAGTGACGTCAATGTTCCCCATTCTGCAGCGTCCAATACAGTAGTCAGTAGCCACATGTGAAATGTGGCTGGGACTGAAGAACTGAATTTTTTATCTTATTTAGTTTTAATTATCTTTAACTTATTAAATAGCTTCATATGGCTAACAGCTACTGTAATGGACAGTGCAGCTCTACAGAGCAGGAATAAATCCTTAAAGAAATATTAAATACTTCTTGAATAAATGTCTATAATAATAATGATAATAAAAATAACTGACATTTGTTAAGCACTGAAGGCTTTACCTGCTTATTCCTCACATAGCCCATTTCCACCGTCATCCATGCCCTGAGTGTTGGTAAACCTACTCTGGATAAGACCGTCTCCTGACAACTGGAAGTGAGGACGCAGGTGATAAGGATAATAATAAGCACTAAACCCACAGGAATGGAGCACACCAGTTGGTAGAAGAACCGGTGAATCAGCTCAGGGGACCAGATGAGCACAACATACAAGGGTAGCACAAAGCAGAATTATATGGGCCATTTGAGATATGAGGATGGTGGTCAGATCCGAGTTGAGAGTCCCCTTGCAAGCCAACAGGTTGTAGGTGATCTTGATGTGAGTCCCAGTTCAGGCTCTAATGATCTTGGTGTCCACTGAAATTGGGAGGGTGGGGAATGGGCTATCAACAATGAACTCCAAGAAGTGTATTATAATCACAGGTTCTAACAAGCTGTTGGGATTGGGATAGGAATATTTATAATGAGGAAGAGCTTGCCTTTGGTGCTTTGGAGTCATCCTTGACGATTCTTTCTTTTATACCTGACATCTGATGTCTTCAGCAAATGCTATTGGCTTTATTTTTAAAGTATTTTCAGAATCTAACCACCTTTCATCACCTCCACATTGTCTTCTCACTGCTCTTTTTGTTTCTTCCTTTGTCTCATTATAGTCTGTTCTTACAAGGACACAAAGTGATCCTTTAAAAAATATGTCAGATAATGCCACTGCTCTGCTCAATATTCCTCTGGCTTCCACCTCTGAATAAAAGGAAAATCCTCCAAATGGCCTACAAGTCCCTACATGATCTGACTGCATCTTCTACCACTCTCTGCCTCAGTCACTGCACTCCAAACACTGGTCTCCCAAACATCTCAGGGATGCTCCTGCCTCAGGGCCATTCTGTGATAGCTCTCATACCCTGCATTCCAGCATAGCCTTTCTTGTGGATTGAATATTTGTGTCTCCCTCAAATTCATAGGTTGAAATCCTAACTTCAGATATGATGATATTTGGAGATTGGGCCTTTGGGAGGTAACTACGGTTAGATTAGTTCACAAGGGCAAGGTCCTTGTAACATGATTAGTGCCCTTATGAAAAGAGGTGGAGACTCAGGATCTCTCTCTCTCTCTCTCTCTCTCTCTCTCTCTCTCTCTCTTTCTCTCTCTCTCTCTCTCTCTCTTTCTCCTCCATGTGAGGGTACAACTAAAGGACAGTCATCTGCACGCAAGAAAGTGGGTCCTCACCAGAAAGTGGATCTGCTGTTACCTTAATCTTTGAAATTTCAGCCTCCAGAACTACAGGGAATAGATGCTTGTTGTAAAGTCCCCCAGTCTACATTAACTTTTATGGCAGCTCAAACTGCCTAAGATAGAGTATATTCTCATCTTTGCTCAAAAGTCATCTACACAGTGAAGCCTTTCCGATTATCCTATCTTAAATGTGCCACTCACATCCCTTACATACACTCTTTCCTCTGTTTCTGCTTTATTTTCCTCCATCGAATTTATCACCATCTAAAATACTATTTTGCATATTTTATTGATTTTCTATTTCTCTTCACTAAAGTATAAACTTCATTAAGATGGGAATTTTCTTGTTTTGTTCATTGCTTTATCCCCAGCATATAGAGAATTTCCTAATAGGCAATAGACACTAAAATAAATAAATAAAATTAATTACAGAGCCTTCTGGATGCAGATTTGATTAAAAAGAAGTTTGATAAATCACTAAAACTTTATTGTTGGGATAAAGTTTGCATGCATTTAAACTATTTCACTTATACTTAAATGTTTGTTTCCTCAGTTTTAATTAACAGCAAGTTTCCCAGAGCTATATTGTGTTTTTAAGAGAATTTCTCTCCAACTAAGAGTGCATGGATCTTGTTTGGCCGTACTTTAAAAACGTAGACACATAGAATGTTACAGCTGGAAGAGGCCTTAGGAAACACTACTCCAGTGGTCCTTAAACTATGTTCCCACAACAGGTAGACCAAGGTTTCCCACCATAAAATAGAGTAATACAATATTTTTTCTAATTTTCAGAAAACTTAAAATTAATGGGAAAAGTTTTCTTAATTAAATTGTTTCTCCCATAAATTTCTCTTAAGATATTAACACTGCAATCACTTAACAACTAAGGAGCACTAAGAGACATCAAAAATCAATAAATAAGAAGCAAACAGATAGAAATGGAAAAACACAGAAATGTTTATTTCAATCAACAGCTGGATTTATCATGAAGATATATAAATAGTTGTGATTATATTTTTGCTATATCTAATTATATTTTCTACTAGTTCAATTTTCTTCCCCTTTGAAAAATTAAAAATAATGTTTACATGACATTCCACTAAAAATGTACACTATCTAAAACACAGAATTCTAATTACAGGTTCTCTAAAGTCGCAACTTTGATAATAGCTGATCTAGTCTAGGCCCTAATTCCACAGATGCAGCAACTTACACCTAAGAGAAAAGGCTGGCCTGAAGTAACACAGTGACAAAAATGGATAACTTGACAAATTTTTGCTGCTTACCTCTTTCTTTCTTATTTCAAGTCTTAAGGATTCAATCTGCTTTTCAAACTTCTCACCATTTACTTTATTATATGAGAAGTATCTGCTTGAAAATCGGTCTATTGAGTTGAGCTTCCCTGGCATCCAATTCACTTTCTATCCTCCAAGCAAGCCCATTCTTCTAATCACTATGTGTATTAACCAAGGTTCTTCAGAGATACAGAACCAATAGATACAACCCCACATACATGTGTACACACACACACACACATACACATATATGTGTATGTAAACATAGATATATATAGAGAGAGAGAGAGACAGAGAGAGATTATAAGGAATTAGTTCATATAATTATGAAAGCTGAGAAGTTCTAAGATCTGCATTCAGCAAGCTGGAGATACAAAAGAGTTGATGGTTTAGTTCCAGTCTGAAAGCTGATGTTTCAGTTCGAGTCTGAACTGAAAAACACTGATGTTCTAGCACTAAGGCAAGGAGGAGGAGTTACTTCTTATTCAGCTTTTTTGTTCTATTCAGACCTTCAACTGATTGGATGGGCCCTGCCCACATTAAAAAAGGAAATCTGCTTTACTCAGTCTACCAATTTATATTAATCTCATTCACAAGCATCTTTAAAGACACCAACAGAATAATGTTTGATCAAATATCTGGACACTCTGTGGCTCATCAAGATGAAGCATAAAACAAACCATCACAATATGTAAGTAACAAAGGGTTTTTTTAAAAAAAAAAAAGTTACAAAACTACTAAAAATTTTTCAAAAAGGGAGATTTTTATCTCTTCTTCCAGACATGATCACAAACTAGAAACTCATGGACTGTTTCCAGCCCTCCTATAGGTTTTTCTTGAAAACTTTCTACTGAAGTATTTGAGGAAAAGGGAAAGAAAAGCCAACATATGAAAATTAGAAGACTTCTAATTTTAAAACATTCTAAATTTCTGATTCTTTTAAAACACTGGAAGATTTTGCAATACTGAGCCAACATTCTTGAATGGTAACAATCAACTGGGTCAAGTAGCAGCCATGCCCTTTATCCAAGGTCTCGAGTTTCCTGTTCACTCCAATTCTCTCCACCCTTTTCACCAAAAAATGTTAGTTTCCAATTAATGCCTCATTTGACCTGCATTTTTATTTTACTATAATAAAATATTTTCCTGTCCTCATCTCACCATCAAAATTGGGGGAAAAATTAACTAAGATAATAATGAGTTTAAATAAAAAACTGATAAAATCACATTTATTTTGTGGAAATGAAGAATATTCTTATATGTTTTGATATGCATAAGTGTATGTGTGTGGAAATACTGAAGATGGATATTTTTCATACATCAGCTGATGGTCTTACTTGAGTTTGTGATTTCTCTCTTATAGTCATGATTCTGAGCTCACTTCATAGATACTAACTGAAAGCCATGGGCTTCCTGTTTGCTTTTTTTTCTTAAGAATATTCATTACTAATACCTCTGACCAATAGTAGACATATGTGTCATGGCTAATGTCTCTGCAACTTCCTTGTTCACCACCTACCCTCTTCACAAGCACACATAAACACCCGGCTTGATGAAACAACCCTAAGCTGCTCCCTGCAGAGGAAGGAGACATTGCTGGGCACTTGGCCCAAGGGCACTACAACTTGGAGCCTCTGAGCCCAGAGGTGGCCTGAATTTCCCCTTAGACCACCAGACTTGCTCTCTTTTTAAATTTTTAGTGTTAAAATATTTTAATTTTTATATTTGTAAATTTTCAATTTTAATTTTCTGAAATTGGCCAGATGATAATGAGAATGGGAGAGATAGGGAGAAGCACAGAATAAGATGAGACCATGTGGTACCTAAAAAAATTATTCATGAATCAATGTTCCTTAAAGATGCCTCTGTGACCAAGTTACTATTCCCTTTTAGAATATATATATATTAGCCTAAATTATATTATTATTATCAAATTTCTTATTTACTTTTTTTTGCATCTCCAGGAACTGTCTCTGCTGAGTGATTGCTCCCTGAGTCGGCCCCTTGTTTCAGGTGTTTTTCAACAATGATCAGGTGACCAGAAATCCAATGAATGTGGGCTGAGTCTTTCATTCATTAAACTGGTAATATATAACCCAATAAATGAGCAAAACATCACAAAGTAATCCAAATGTTGTTCAATTTCTAAAATAAAAGTGTTTTAAATTGACTCAATGCTACTGAGTGATGTATTTCAATCAAGTAAGAAGAATGTAGAGTTTGCATTTTAAAAAAGACTAAAGAATTTTTTTCAGGATTCATGCCAATTCTGAATCTGAGTTAGCATCACCAAAGATGACTTTTGGATTTATTTTGCTAGTTTCTGCTAGGTGTTTGGCCATAGAGCTATTTCATTAGGTTTTTTTTGTTTGTTTGTTTGTTTGTTTATTTCAGTATATAATGGTGGTACACATGTTTGGGTTATGTATATTGCCCTTGCCTCCCCACTCCCCCCCAAGTCCGAGTTTCAAGTGTGCCCATCCCGTGAATGGTGCACATCGCACTCTTTGTGTACACAAATACCTGTCCCCCCTTCCCTCTCCTCCCTCCCCTCCCCCCACCCAACATTCAATAGATGTATTATTCTTATATGTGCACTTCAATTATTCTTATATGTGCACTTATGTGTTGATCAGTTAATGCATTTTTAAAAATTGTTTAATCTATCATCACTTCAGAAAGGAAATCTGTATGTGGGTAAGCAGTAGGTAGTAAATATTTTACTACAGCTTCAAAATGATCATGTTTTCAGTTATAAGTGAGTTTTCAGTTTTTCTTCAAAAATATCAATAAAAAGTGTTATTGCTTTCAGCATGATATAACTGATTTTCCTATTTTTTATAGTTTCAATCTCTACTCAACTCCTTTTGAATTACATTAATTTGTCACAAAAGCTGTAGCGCTGAAATAGTGATGCAAGATACCCACAGGAAATGTGCCAACTTAAACCAATGAATTCAATAAAATCATCTATTTAATTATTACAAACAAGTTCATAGAATTTTTTTTCTGAAACACATTTGAAGATATTTTAGGGAATTTCCTAGTGACCCTGTCAGTACACATCAGGTAAAATGGCATGCAACATATTGGTTAATAGATTCATTGTAAAAAAAAATAGTTTCAAACAGAAAAAATTCTTACTCCTTAGCTATAAACTACACCATCTGCCTGATTTGATGATGCAGATATAAAAGGTCAAAATGTGTGATATCTATCACAGCATATCAACTCTATTGCAGCAGAGAAGGGACAGACTTAAATTGTAGCATCATCTTCATAAGTGAAATAAAATGAATACAGATTTCCAAGTAGATATAGCACCTTCACTCTAGTGCCACAAGGTATACAAATACAGCATCCACTGAAGCAGTATTTTAGGCTTGCAATGCCATACATGGAAATTTATAATTTATTAATTTTTATAGAACATCCTATAACACAAATTCAAATAAAGACTTCCATATTCTAGACTGTCACGCCGTCCTGACCAGCAGGAAGGACGCAACACTCGGAGTTCTTCCAACAGTGTTTTAATGGGGCAGACTATAGGAAATACAAATGGCGAAGACCCCGAAGCAAGACAAGCACAGGCTTATATACTGGTGAAGGCT
>CAUYSK010090844.1:0-23003 GCA_963575035.1 Avahi laniger | reverse complement strand
CCTCCTGCCTCAGCCTCCCGAGTAGCTGGGACTACAGGCATGCGCCACCATGCCTGGCTAGTTTTTTCTATATATTTTTAGTTGTCCAATTAATTTCTTTCTATTTTTAGTAGAGACGGGGTCTCGCTCTTGCTCAGGCTGGTCTCGAACACCTGAGCTCAAACAATCCGCCCGCCTCGGCCTCCCAGAGAGCTAGGATTACAGGCGTGAGCCAAGAGGTGAGTATCTTTAGGCCAAGACCTTCTCAATGGTCCCTCCTGGACAGTCGGGGACCAGAGGTCTGCACCTCCAAAGAGGAGCCATTGAGAGTTGTGGCAAAGTGGGATCCTGCCGTCCAGCCAACGCAGTCACTGAGGCGACAGAGGGGCGTGCTGGGGGATATGGCAAGACCAGGGCCACTGGGTCTGCCAGTGGGTGGACCACAGCATCCCCGCAGGGGCCCACTGGAGCGAGTAATCATGAGCTGGCTGCAGAAAGGCATTTTGCAACTCAGACAAATTTCCTCTTGCTCATGATTAGAGTGTGGCCCGGTGGCTGCCTCCCTGACCGTAATCTCTGCGGGCGCATGCGTCTCTGGGCTGGGCAGTGACAGTGGTGGAAGGAGCTCCGACCTGGGAGCCGGAGGCTGGAGCTCTCTGCCTGCCTGACCCTGACTAACCGTGTCACCTCTAGCAAGCTATTGCCCTCGCGTCCTCAGTTTCCTTATCTGTAAAAGAAGTGGTTGGGATCAGATGAGAGAGTCCCAAGCCTAAACCACACCCTAGAATTACCTGTGGAGCGGCAGATTCCTGGCTACCAACCAGCCCCCTCAGAGCGTCGGACTGGGTCTGTGATGGGGCCCAGAAATCTGTCTTTCATAGGTTCTCTCAAGTGATCTTGACACAGGGTCAGGTTTGGGGGATCCTGCAGACCAGATAGTCTTGTGAAAACACTAGCAGCTCTCGGGAGCAAAGATGCCAGTAAATGGCATGGCCACGTCATGAGGTTTACTGCTGTGGGGTTTTACGGGGGGGAGGAGGGAGGGGTGGTTTATTTCATTATCATCATGATCATTATTATTATTTTGCTGCCAGCATTATTGTTACAGAAGGATATCACGGTGGCCCCATCTGCTTCTGTCAAGAACCAGGCTCTGGCCTAAGGGGGTCCTCACTTACCTCAGGGTTTGGACTGGGGCTGGGAGGGGAGGGCCTTCCCTGGTGGGTGGCGCCTCTTGGCAAGGGAGCCTTGCTCTCCCCCTCTCCTGGGTGGAGTTTGGCTGGACCGGCTTTGGCGCCAACCTCTGGGGCTGAGAGAGTCTCTCCCCACCCATGTTCCTCCCCCACCTTCCCGTCTTTGCCCTCAGCTCAGGACGGCTCCTTCTACTCTTCCTTCCCCGGCTTCCTCCCCAGGCTCCTTCCATCCTGCCAACCTCATTCCTGAGCCTGGCTAATCTGTTTGCCACCCTCTGCCGCCCAGCCTCGCCCTTGCACATGCCATTCTCCCTACCTGGAATGTCACCCCCGCCTCTCTCCCCACACCGCTTCACATTTCTGGGCTCCTCAAACCCAGTTCGCAGGCTTCATTCAGGCCGTGCCCTGCCCTCATTTTGATGTGCTCATTTACACTTGGAAGAACACAATCAGAAAACTGCTTTAGACTCAGAAAAATAAGCAGAGATGATCTCAATCAGCCCCCTCGTTTGATAGAAGAGAAAACTGAGGCCCAGAGAGGTTGTGACTTGGCCAGTCACACAGACAGTGAGAGGGTTTACACAGCTGGCTTTGTAAGAGGCTATGAAGTATTTTATGTGTTTGTTTTGTTTCCTCAACACATTGTGATCAATATGAGGCCCGGGCTGTGTTTTTGTTTTTGTCTTTAATGCTCTTTAACTCCACATTCTGGAGGCATGTGTGCATGTGTGTGTGTGTGTGTGTGTGTAAATGTGTGTATATTCAGGGGCTAGAGTAAGCAACTGTAATATTTCTGATGCTATCAGGACAATAATTCTAAAACTGAACAGTGGCACAAACTTTTGCATATATTATTGATCTGATCTCAGACCAGCGCCATGAGGTTGGAAGCCAAGATACTGCTATTTACAGAGCAGGAAACTGAGACTTAGAAAGGTGTGACCCAGGAAGTTAATGACAGAACTGGGCCTAGAACTCACATTCCCTGACTCCCAGCTCAGGGTCCTGGTACCCACAATGCCGCTCTTCCAGCTCTCTCTCCATGCTGCTGGCTGGGGACCTGGAGTAGTAGAGCGGGTGACCTTTGCCATCTTTTGCACTCTTTGTACCTTCTTTGTCTTGGGGTCGAGGAGACCCTGTCTTTGGCTTCCTGCCCCTCCCTATCCTGTGCCAGTGCTTTCTCCTTGTGTCCCCCCACCACATTGTTGGTACATAGTCACATGCACATATACTCAGAACTGCAGGTGTCTAGGGCAACAGACCACAGGGGAAACCACATCACCTGCTGAGTCTGTAGGGAGGCGGGGGGACGGGGAAAGGACTCACTTAGTTCTCTCCACCTGCCCCCATCCACACAGTCATCTCCCCTCCCGACTTGAGCCGGCAGGACTTGCAGCCATGCTGCAGCCTCCTCTTGATTTATTCAGTCAATTCTGGCCCTGAAGGATGTGGCATCTCTTGTCTCAGACCATGAAATCCTAGATGGGGGCTGCCTGCCTGTACCCCAAAGCCACTCTCCCCAACCCTCCCCAAAGTACTTACACAGTTCCTCTGATCCTGCCTGTGCAGTGCGACAGAGAAAGGTGGGAAACAAGGAGGGGCTACATGGGCAGGGTCAGGGAGGCAGGAAACTTGGCATCTGGAATGACATGCATAGATCAGCTAGGACCTCAAGTAACAAGGCTACACTGGAGCAGGAGACCCTGTCAATAGCTTCTCCATTGTTTTGACCTGAGAGGAGAAATTACACAGGCTCTGAATCAGACTCACTTGGGATTAAGTCACCTACTGGCTCTGTGGCCTTGGGCAAATCATTCTGTCTTTCCGAGCTTTTGTTTGCTCACTAAAACAATGGGGATCATAATGAGACATAAGTGAAAGGGCCTTGAACAGCACATGATATGCAGGGGCTGTTCAATAAATCCTACATTATCCTCCTTTCCTTCCTTCCTTTCCTTTCCTTCCTTCCTCCCTCTCTCCCTCCCTCCCTTTCTTCCTTCCTTCCACCCTTCCTTCTTTCCTTGTACTTCTTATATCTGGTTCTACGAAACCCTTTATTTGGAGTTAGGGACCCACCTCCTCTATTAATCTGAAAGTCCCAAACCCTATGAATTGGCATTTGATCTCAGATCCAGAAACTGGAACACAAGGCTCAACCCAAGCCAATGCCATTGCTGTCCACTGAGATCTCACTGAGGCCTTGGGGAAGCAGTACTTTCTGGTTCACTTCATGGGGAATGTGTGAGAGTAAGTGCAGGTACAGGGATGAATTGTGGATGCAGCCCCCATATCTAGAAGGCTGGGACAGGAGGGGTCTCAGAGCCCTGAGGTATCTTTGTGCCAGAAGCTTTAAATCCTGGCACAAAGTAGGTACTCAATAATATTTGTTGAATGAATGAATGGCCCTGTCACTTACTAGTTGTGCAACTTTGGTCAGGGTTAATGTTTATGGGTCACACTTTACTTGTAGGTATAACAAAGATTATTGTTAAGAATAAAATGATCTAATGTTTGTCAAAGGGATAGCAAGAACTGCTACATAAACAGGTGATAAACAGTAGCTAACTAAGGAAAGAAGAGGAAAAGGAGAAATAGAAGGTCAAATAGGCCCAGAAGCCTAAAAGGAAGCAGAGCGGGGTGCCCTCAGGCTTTGTGCTGGCCAGAGACTCCAGGGAAGACTCAGGAAGCCAAGGCAGGTCCTTTGGGGTCAGTCTCTTCTGCTAGGTGTTCAGCTGAGCAGGCAGTGAGAGGCCTGGACTCAAGAGCCTTTTTAAAAAAAGCTTCCCATGGTAACCATGCTAGAGGAGAGAGAAGTAGCCTGCATCTTTCTGTCTCATGTCTCTAAGGGTTCCCAGAGGCTGTCTAACATATTGTGGCAGGGGACATGTGACTTAGAAAGTGGCTTAGGACTTTGCTGTGGGGTGGGGGCTGGTGGAGTGGTAAGTATATCTGGCAGGGGAAGGAAGGACACAGTCCAGCTTCCCCGATGCAGGTCTCACATGTTGTCTTTCTATGTTTTGGACACAGTGAGTCCAGGTGTGTGTAGAAAGCCACATGCTAGGCACTGTGGGGACAGGCAGGCAGGGAGACACTCTTTGTTCAGATCACTCAGAACTCAGTGATCAGGTTAAAATGAGAAAGAAGACTCATAAACAAATGCATGCTTGATGCATGTGGTAGAAAGGAGCAGACAAGGGTCTGACTTCAGCACAGAAATAGCTATGGGAGAGCTAGGAGGTATGCATGTGGGGGGCATTACGGGGCTAGGGGAGGGAGAGAGCAGGGGAGAGGCTGGGGGTCTGCAGTAATCAAGTGGTTTTACTGGCGGCTGTGTATGCCAAGGAGGGCTTTGGAAGGAGGGTGATCTGATTTGAAAGTGGGGGCCAGGGATGACATACCTGAGTGGAAAAGCATGTGTCTTGCAGTCAGCATAGGTAGTTTATGGAGTGCAAGAGTGTATTGGGGGCGTCCAGCTGGAGGATGGTCCTTGAAGGTCATGAACATCTGTCCCAATTCAACAAATAACTCATATCGAGTTTGAATTCTGTGCAAGATGCTACAGGCCAGGCACCCATGACTACAGCAGTAGCTGCGTGGGGATACCCTCTTGGGGAAGTAGGAAGAGAGTTGAAACAAGCAGACTAGGTGAGTGAAGGTCAATGTACAGAGAAAGAGCAACACAGTTCTGGGGTGGGGTCCTTTCAGAGAAGGGAAGAATCCCTCTGGCTGTGAGAATCAGGGAAAGCTCCTGGAGAAGGTGGTATAGGCTGTGGGTCTTGAGGATTGGAAAGCTGTCAAGAGGAAGAGAAAGGGACTGGGGAGGACATTCACTTTGGACGGAACATGGTGAGCCCAGGCGAGGGAGTGGGAAAGTACAAGCATGTGACGGGCAGCAGCTAGAAGTCCTGAGCTGTGCCGGAGGGAACAAGAAGTCTAAGGCCAGAGGTTCACCCAGCATGGCCAAGCCCTCCTAGGCAACTGTGGACTCTAGCTCCCAATTTGACATGACTTCTCCTCTGGGTCTGCCTCAGTTTCTCCTTCTGTAGACTTCTGGAGTTCCTAGGACTGTAGAAGGTAGGATGGGGTCAGAGGGAAGCTGCTCCCTGCTGGCGCCTCACACAGCGGGAGAGCCCAGTGTCCCTGGGTTGTGGACCTCTCCCCTTTCCAGGAGCAGCTGCGTTTCTGACCCAGCGGATTGCTGGAGGCGGACACGGCTGATAGGCCAGGCCAGGAAGCACAATGGCAAGGTCCTCAGCCCCTGACCCCTGAATCTGACCTTCTCTGCAGCTAAAAGGGTGGCTGGGGGGAGAGGCAGGGAGGGCCACCGCGTAAAGCCGGCCCTGAGCTGAGTTTATTAGCTGAGGGAGGGCTGGAGGCGGCTGCATTCCGACTCACAGACTGGAACATTTCTGTGATCCGCTGTAATGCACTGGGGGACACTGGGCACATTGCTGAAGTTTGACTCATAGGGACCGGGAGGGGGAAAGGAGGGGGGCATGTGGAGGGAGAGGAATGGGAGGAAGAGAGGAAGAGGAGAGGAGGGAAGGAAATCCCTTGAGAAATTTCTTTAAAAAAAGAAAACTTTCAAAATCCGCACCACCCCCACCCCCTTTTTCTTTTAATAGGAACAGGCTGGACCCTTCTGTTCCCCTCAGCAGGCATGGGGGGTGCCAGTGGGGGAGGGCTGGGCAGTGATTCAAATCAGATCCTGGAACTTTCCTGAGGCAAGTCGTGCTTGTGTGTGTGTTTGTGTGTGAGAGTGTGTGTGTTTGGGGGGGTGTCCATCTGGGATTCCTTGCGTGGGACATGGGACTCCACGCGTGTCCAGCTGTCCCTGTGTGTGGCTGTCCGCTTGCGGGCTGTACGTGTATGTAGGTATGGGCACCGGGGTCCTTCCCCGAAGCCGCAGTGTGTGTGTGTCAAGAATTCTGGCCCTGTGTAAACATGGATGCATGCTCGTGTACGTAGTGTATACGAGGGTGCGTGCGCTCAGGTATCTGGGTTTCCGGGAATTGTGCGCGGGTCGGAGCGCCGCGCGGCGGCCGGGGCTCGGGGCCGCGTCTGGCGTTCCGGGTTCGGCGCTGCCTCCCGGGCGGTGCGCCGCACCCCGCCGCGATCCGGCCGCGCGCTGTGTCTGCGGCCCGCCTGTGCGCCGCGCGGTGCAGTCTGCCGGGGTGGTGTGTCCCAGGGCCGCGAGCGCCTGCCCCCTCCCTCCCCTCCCCCTTGGCCCGCTCTCAGACTCAGATAAAGCATTTCCTTCCATTGTCATCCTACCCGGCCGGCCGGGCTGCCAGGGCCCTCCCCCTCCCGGCCCCCTCCCTTCCTCTCGCCGTCTCACAGTCGCTCTGCAGCCTCCGGCGACTGGGGGGATGTGAGGCCGGCGCCCCAGCCCCCCGCCCCGCCATGAGTCTCCCGCTCTGAGGGCCCCGGCCCCTGGATGCACAGCCCCAGCGCTGGTGAGTACTGGGCGGCCGCCCCCCGCCCCGCCCTGCGCGCGGCACCCAGCGCCGCCCGCACAGGCTCGGGCTCGGGCTCCGGCTCCGGCTCGGGCTCTGGCCGGCCCGGGCCCAGCCCGGCGTGCACCCCCCGACCGCGCCCGCCCCGCCCGGCTCAGCGGGGCTCTGGCAGGCTCTCTGCCGGGGCTGGTTCCGGGGCCGGAGGGCTCGGGCCTCCCGCGGGGAGTCCACATCCGCCCGCCCGGGGGCAGAGACAGGCCCGAGGGAGGGAGCTGGAGGCCCGGGTCGCCGGTGCGCGGGCCCGACGTTCCATCACCCTCATTCCCGGGGAGGACGAGCCCGGAGACCGGGACGGAGGACAGCCGCCGTGGCCCGGAGAGGGGGCGGTGCTCTGGGGCGGAAGGTTTGGAAGCTCGAGGGCAAAGGGCAGCACCCACTGAGTTGGGGCCGGGCTTGTGGGGCTGGACATCAGCGCCCCCATCCCGTGGAGCCGAGCAGGGCCCTACTCAGATCCTTGGGCGGGCGAAAGCGGTTCCCCCTGGAGGGGTCCCTGACTGGAAGGTTTCTCTGAGCATCGCCTACCCACCCTTGCTCACCCATCAGGGTGAAGAGACACCTGTGCCCAAGTGAGCTGCTGAGGGCACTGCCGGCAGGGGCGCGGGAAGGTGGGGACCGCAGGCTGTGCACTGAGGGGTGGGGACAGGATGTGCAACCCCCAGACCTGGGTCTTTTGGTGTTCAGGAGTGTGAGAGCAGGCGGCAAACCAGGCAGCGGAGCCGGGTTGCCACGAGCAGAATTTCTGTGCCTGTGGGCTGGGAGAGAGACCTCGGGTCTGCAGGCCTCCCGTGCCCCCCCTCCCATTTCTTCCCCCCTGGCTGCCCATTTGGATCTGACCTGGCCAGCCATTGCTGCTCCCCATTCCTTGTGTCTGCTGGCTGTCCTGCACACCCGAAAGCCTCCCCCTGCATCTGGACACTGGCTGTCTTGCTGCTAACTCTCCCTGCCTACACCCCTAATCAACATCTGCTTGAGGCCCACCTCTGCCTGCCAGTTTCTAGGGTGAGAATAGGGCACTGGTTCTTAGCAGCTCTGCTGGGAGCTCAAGATCTAGACTCATCAGCCTGTTCCCTGGACTTGCACCTGGATCCTTGGGGACCTTCCTCAAGACCCCTGTCCAGCCATCGGGCTAAAAGAAAGGAGAATGTGACTCAGATCCCCACCCTCTAAAGGGGTACTTTGGTGGCCCATTTCTCCCCAGCAGGATTCCATAGGTGGCTTAGGCTGCTGTACATTCTTTCTTCATCACACCAAGCCTCTCACACCTTCCCAGGCCCCTTCTCCAGCCCCTCACAGTGTAGCATTTCATTCTCATTCCCTGCTCTCTGCTCCCTCTACCCACTTCAGTTATTAGTTATTATCTTCTTCTCTGCAGTCACTTCTGAGGGAAACTAAGGCACAGAGCAGTCCCACTGTGTTGTACCCAGGGAAGCCAGACTGGACTCAGGTCCTGGACCCACTGGGACTGGTCCCCTGCATTTACTCTCCTGATGTCCCTCACTGCCCAGCAGGGCCAGGCTCAGAATCAAGCTCAGAGCTGCCTCCTGTGTGGCTGCACCTGGTTGGACCTTGGGCAGTGTTTTCCTGAGGCCTCTGTGTCCCTTAGCTCAAGCCCATTGGGTGGGTGTCTCTCTGGCCGCCAAGTCTTTTGCTGGGATCCAGGGACAGAGAGAAAGTTGCATCTTAGCTGGTCACTTCACCTTGATACTCGAGCTCAGTTTCCCCACCAATAAAATGAGAAGAAAATTTCAAGTACACTTCCCAGAGCACAGAGCAGAAGAGGTTGACTATAAAGAAATGAAGCAGTGTCCAGTATGGGTGCTACTACATTCCCCCAACTTCCCTTAGGGATAATGGACCTCACATTTAGTCCTTGGTGGCTTCTGGGCATGGGAGTTGGAACTTTCTCAGTTCCGATATAAACACTTGGGCAGGTGAGAAGTTCACGTGTGATGGGGATGGGGAGGGGACCCTCTTCCAGCTGTGGGATGCTTGCCCGAGGACTTGGAAGACAGAAGCATGTGTAACCCCACCTCCTCCCTGTCTTCTTTCTCCTGGCCTTTCATTAAGAGCTGGTAATTTTGAAGTTGGCAGGGGCCTGAGAGAAGATGAGCTAATCATGCAAGGCCCAGGGTCGCCCAGCCATGGAATGGCAGGCAGAGCGGGGCCTGAACCAGGACTTCTGACTCTGCCACTGCCCATTCTCTCAGCCTTCCCCCCCATACCCTGGCCCTCCCTGGCCAGACTGGGGGCTGGGGCCTCTGGAGGGGTGTGGGGTATTATTGGAAGCATGGCCAGAGTGAGGCTTGGGGCTGGGGGGAGGGCCTCTGTCCTCCCGAGGCTCCAGGGGACTGAACCGTGTGTTTGTGTGTGTTGGATTTGTTCCCTAGATGGGGCACTTCCTCTGGGGCAGGAAGCTTTGATTTCCTGTTGGGGGGAGCTGGTAGGGATTAGGAGTCGGGGGCTCAGCTCTGGGCCATCCCTCATGTTGTTTGGAACCATAGAGGGCCAGAGTTTCTCTTAAGCCTGCTTCCCCCAGCCCTGGGCAGGAAGGAGAGCCTTGGTGAGGAGGCCAGGCTGAGGCTGGAGGAGGCTATGAGGGCAGTGGGATGGGGGGTGGGCAACACAGCAGGAAGCCTGGTCAGCAGGTGACCCTGCCGGGTATTGTGTTTCCTTATAATATTTTCCCCCGTTTCTGTGGTAACCTTCCCTGGGGGCCCCAGGCCTTAGGGCTGTAGGAAGGTGCCCCCAGACAGCCCTTTCCTTAGAGGCCTATTAGGAGGAGTCCCCAGATCTAGCCACCTCCCTAGCCCTTTTGGCTCCCGAGGACCAGGGCCTGGGAATCTAGGCAAGTGGCCTGAGTGAGCACTGACTTGGGGGCTGGGTGGAGGCCCTTTGGCTTTTCCTGGAGGGAAAGGGACGAGAGAGGGTTGCTGGACTTGAGTCTCTGGCCTCAGCCTCTGCCTGCCCTCAACCCATCTCTCCACTGCCCTCCTCCAGCAGCTCTCCCCCTACAAGGGGGAGTAGACAGCATGCTGCTTGGGGCAAGGGTAGGGGTGGGGGTGGCAGAGGCAGAGGGAGGTTTTCATCAGCAGAGCATAGCTCCTTTGTCCTGGACCCGTTCCCAGAGGCAAAATAAATTCAGGATAGTGTCTGTTTAGTGTGGGTCAGCATGTGATGTGTGTGTGAGCGGCACACTGGGTATGTGGTAGGAATCTGTGTGTGTGTCCCAGGCTGTGTACGTTGATGTGGTGGTTCCTTGGCAGTTTGTGATCCACGGGGTGGCTCTGTGTTGGGTGTCTTGGGAGTATGCACACATATAGTACAGCTGTGCATCTGTATAGAGTGCACCTGTGTCATTTGTGGCGCTGTGTGGGGTATGTGAAATGTATGGACATGTTTTGGGGGGATGTATACCTGTGTAGCAGTGGCTTTTTAATAGAAGTCTAGATGTCAGCTTATAAAACCGCAGTTCATCTGTGGTCCTTGAATGCCAGTTCCTGGACCATTCGCTTCAGAGTCACCTGGAAAATGTCTAAAAATAAAGATTCTCTGGCCCCATTCCAGACCAACTCAGTCAGAATCTACAGGAGTGCGGCCCAGGAATCTGGATTTCAATATGTGCTTCAGGTGATTCTGGTGCAAAGCCACGTATGAGAGAACCACTGATCTGGGCCAACCTCTTCATTTTTTCTTTTGAGGAGGAGATATGTAGTTTGTCTAAGTTCACAGGGCTATTAAAAGGAAGAATCAAGACAAAACTCCAGGCTTCTAAGACCTGTCTGGGACTCACACTCACATGCCCCTCTGTGTGTGCGTGTGCGCACACACACACTGCATAATGGCGTGGACCAGACAGGGCTGATTCAGGTGCTGCCTCTGGCTGGCACTGAGCTTTCCCTTGGAGTCCCAGCTTTCCCAACCTTGCTGTTCCTGTTACTTCCTGCTTCCTCTTCCTTGGGGAAATCCTGGAACTGTTGGGCGTCAACCCTAAAGGTCCATGTTGGCAACCAGGGAGCCCCATTTACTGAGCCAGTCATTCAGCAATTCATCCATTGATTGGGTACTTGCTGAGCCTTGCAGTGTGCCAGGCGCTGGCTACAGAGAGGCAGTGAACATATAGACACAACCTCTGACCTCAGGGAACTTCCAGTCTAGTGGAGGAGACAAACAGAGCAAGTAAGCAAGTAAAGGAATGAGTCTATATGTCTAGTTATACCCTGTGATAAGCCCTAAGAAGGAAATGAACATGGTACAGCAATAGAGAATAACAAGGTGGGACTTCCTTAGATAGGGTGGCCAGGGGAAGCCTGCCTAAGAAGGTGAAAGCAGTGCCTTCTCTCCTCTCCCCAGACTGGAAGTGAGCCCTCAGAGCCTTTAGAGCCATGCTTGGGAACCACCTGGATCCAGGTGGGGGGCCTGGGTGGAGCTCCGCTCCTCAGGCAGCCGTCAAAGGTTGGCAGAGGGGGGGAAGAACGGGGAGCAGCACAGGGCAAGCTCTGTTGTGTGGGGAGCAGCCATGTTCCTTCACGTGGCTGAGTCCAGGGGGAAGGAGGCAGCCTCTCCCCAGGAGCTCTCGAGCTCTGCCCCGCTCCTGGCCCTCCGGCCTCACCGTCCTCCAACCTCATTCCCTTCCTCCTCATCTGCCCACCCAGGGAACTGCTGTGCCAGATCCCTCCTTTCGGGGCCTAGCCTGCCTGCCTGCCTGCCTGCCTCTGTGGCCACTGGGGTTTATTTACTTGGCTCAGAAATCACTGAGAGGACCCTGGGAGAGTGGACAGATCCAGAAAGAAGAGCCAGGAATGGGAGAGGTCAGGGCTCAAGAGAGGGCTGAGGGTGCAGGACAGGAGAGAGGTGTGAGGAAGACCTGTTTCCAGGTGGCCCTTTGGCTGGGCGCTCCAGACCCCCCCTGGGCCCTTGGCATCTGCCCCCCAAACTGGGTGTTACTGAGACCAGAGGGGCCGGTGGTCTGGTTCAAGCTGCCAGCTCTACATCTGCTAGAAGGACATGCTCCCTCTGGTCCACCTGCAGCCCTACCCCTTCACCCTTCCCTCAGGAGGTTCACTTTTCACATCAGCAACTTGGGCGTAGAGTCCCTGCTCTAGGCCAGCAGCCTAAAGATCCTCTCACCTCCTGCCTCTTCTCGGAGGAAGGTTTCCCCTGGGAGCTTTGGGCCGCAGGAAGGTGTGGCCAGGCCCTTTCTGTAGAGTATTAGAGGAGCCCTCAAAGAAAAGAGAGGCCGGTCTGCTTTCCTCCCCCTGCACGTCGAGGCTGTCCTTCCACCCTGGCTGCTCTTGCGGCCACTCAGTGCTCTTCCCCCAGGCTCCCAGGCCTGCCCTGCCCGAGCTCCACAGCCCCCACAGCAGGACGGGGAGGGGACTTCTCCTAATGCTGAGGGCCCTGGCTAAACTCACCATCCCCAGCCTGTCTCCACACCACTTCCTTTTTCCCCTGTGTTGCCTGCAGGGATTGGAAACCCTGGTGGTCAGAAGCTTGGACCTTAGAGGCAGCCTCATGCCCTGGGGACAATACAGGGAGCCCCATCCCCCTTCAGTTTAGCTTTCTCCCTACAGAGCCTGTTCTAAGGAGCTTCTCCTGCTCCCCAAACTGGGTGAGATTGAGACCAGAGGGGCAGGTACGTCTAGTTCAAGCCACTGTCTCCTGTGGTGACCCCCAGCCCAGAAATCCCATTTCCCCCTCCTCCGGCCCCCCCAGGATGACAGGGATTAGTGGGGCAGGCCGGGAGTTACAGGTTCGGAAAGAGTCTGGGGTGGGGGAATTCGGCGACTGGGCTGTAACCGTCTTGTTTTGCTTGCCCTGCAAACCTGCACGTCCGGGCATCTGCTGCGCCCTCCTGGGCGTTCAGGTTGTAGAACTGCTCTCAGAATGACAGGCTGGTGGCACCCGGCTGGGGCAGGGGGTGGGGGTAGGGGTGAAGGGGGGAGCCCCAGGCAAGGGGGAGCGGGAGGGTTAAAAATAGCAGCAGGCGTGTTTCGGTTAGCAAATGTGGAGGCGGGGAGCTGAGGCGGGGCGGGCAGCGGGCAATGTTTGCCCACAGCGCAGGGCTGTGCTTCCCCTGGGTCCCAGGAGTGAGTCACGGTAGAGACGCTGAGGAGGTGCTGGCGCAGCACCCCCACCCCCACGGGCGAGGGGCTGAGCTCCAGAGCTGAAGGAACTGGTGACTCCCCTCCAGGCCGTCAGGGCCATCTTGGGAGTGGGCCAGGGGCATTGTATGATATGGGGGAAGAAATGTGCCGTTCTGAGGCCAGAGGCCTAGGTTTGAATCCCAGCCACATGGCCATGGGACCTTGTGCAAGGGTGCTGAGTGCTCTAAGACTTGATTTCCTCGTTTCAAGTGGGGATTTTCTCATCTGTATATGTAAACACTTGGTGTTTAAAGCACCCTACAGATGTTAATTATCACCGGAGACTTGTTTGGTCCATTGCAAAGCCTGGCAGGAGGCCCTTCCTATAAGGACACAGAGGGAGGATTGGGATGACCTTGGCAGAATCCCTCTTTCTCCTGCAGGCATCTAAGTGTGACACTGGGGACATTGCTCTCTGTGCCTCAGTGTCTTCACCTGTAATGTAAAAATAATTATAGTGTCAACCTCATGGAGTTGGTATAAAGATGAAAAGAGATGTTGTAAATAAAATTGCCTCCATGCCTGGTATGAAGTCAGTGTACACTGAATATTCATCATCATTATTAATGTTATTGTTCATATTTTTGAAGGTCAGGGATAGGGAATGTTGAAGACACGAAGAACAGAAACTGGGCGCAGCCCCAGTTCACAGAAAAAACCAGGCCAAATTCCCTGTTCCAGATTCCTCCACCCATAAGGGCCTGGAGCAGCAGGAGTCTGTAGCCAGAAGTCACAGGGTGGACCCCTGCTTCTCTCGTTCACTCCATCTCCCCCAGCCTTACCCAGTGAGGCAGCGTGAGGAGGGACCCCAGGGCCTTGCAGCCAGCTGGCCCTGCAAAGGGGCTACCATGCCAGCCTGGGGAGGGTCTGGGACAGGGTGTAGAGTGCCTTGCCAGCATCTGCTGGAGTGACCTTTATTTTAGCCCCTCCCTGGCAGCTCTTAAGAGGAACATGAGGCAGAGGAGGGGTGGGCAGGTCAGTGATGTCAGCAGTGAGTATTCCCAGCACAGCGGCTCTGGAAGAGGCATGAGACATTTCTTTCAGGAAATGATCATTATTCAGCTGACAGGCATTCATTAAGCAAGTCCTGACTTTGTGTCCAGCCTTGTGCTAGGCCCTTGGTGAGATTCAGGAGAGGCAGAAGACACTGGGTTGTAGGTAGACGGAACCACAGAGGATCTATGGTCCAAGAATACACAGAGGCAATGAAAGCCCCGTGGCCTAGTTCTCACAGGAACCTGAAATCACATCTTGACTTTGCTACCTGTGGCTGTACCATCTTTGTGTGTGTGTGCGTGCACGTGTATATGCTGCGTTATTATTACCGAGGCAGTTCGTGTGCCTTGTAGATAATCAGACAATACAGACCAGCAAAAACTAAAAAATAAAAAACACCGCAGCCTCATCAGAGATCACTGCTGTAAGCCCTCCTCACACCTTTCCATTTCGTTATATGTTGTACTTTTTACCAAAATGAGACCACACTGCGAATGCTGTTTTTCCAGTCTGTGATCTCCACCTTCCATTACAGTAAATTTTTAACTCATCAAATTCACAGTTGGCCAGAAATTGTCCCTACAGTTGGTTTGTCCAAATTGATGTCCAGGACCATGTGTCTGTCTGCGGAGTTCCCTGAAGGCTGTATAAGCACCTGGCTGAATTTGTGAGCGGGAAGAACCCCTGCCCACCAAGTCTCAAGGGCAGCCTTGGCTGCGAGAGGGAGGCGGGTCACCTGAAGAATCTGCCCAGTAAACTTCTGCCATCTTCCAAAATAACAGGGGAAAGGAGGAGGATGCTAGGGCATGATTGGGATGGACCTCTTGGGTATTTACTGCCATTAATATTAATGTGGCATCTCTGTTAATTCCCCTATTCATAGCTTGTTGCTATTCATGCAGAGATGCCTCCATTTGCTTGGTTCTTACCGACTCCCCCCACCAGCCCTGGGCCATGGTATAGGCCAGGGTCTCCTCAGTGGCCTCTGCCTTCCCCTGCACCAGATTAGGGGTGCCAGTGGCTACTTGGCCGTGTCCACAGGAGGCTGCCCTGAAGGTGCATGCTCCCTTCTGCACTGTTGGATGCCTCCAGCCCTTCCACCTGACCAAGGCCTGCCTGTGTGTGAGGCCTGGGGCAGGCGGGAGTAGAGAATGAGAGAGAGACAGACAGACAGAGGGCAGAGGACACACACCATCTCCTCCCAAGGGAATTCACTGCAGAATACCCACTGCGAGGGTGACTTGCTGGTTATGCAACCTGCATTTTGTACAGGGCTTGACAGTTTCCAGAGTGCTCATGCAGCGTTTGATCCTCCACAGCAGCCCTGGGAGGTTTGCTTATTTAGCGATACCCTGCTGGAGGCAGCTTGCAAGAAATACAATAAAATGTTGATACATACATTTAAAAAGCTGGGAAAATATAAGATGAAAAAGGGAGTGAATGTGGGGCGGGGATGCCTCCTGGAGACAAAAGACATGTGAAGGACACAAGGCAGAGATTATTATCTCTTGAGTTTTTTTTTTTTTTTTTGAGACAGAATCTTTCTCTGTCCCTCAATCTAGAGTGCAGTGCCATCATCATAGCTCGCTGTAACTTCAAACTCCTGGGCTCAAGCGATCCTCCTGCCTCAGCCTCCTGAGTAGCTGGGACTACAGGCACGTGCCACCATACTTGGCTAATTTTTAAAAATTTTTTATAGAGATGGGGTCTTGCTCTGTTGCCCAGGCTTGTCTCAAACTCCTGGCCTCAAGCAATCCTCCTGCCTCAGCCTCCCAAAGTGTTAAGATTACAAATGTGAACCACCACACCCAGCCCATATTTTTGTTATTGTTGATGTTTGGGGATGGAGCACAGCACACTTTGTGGGAACATGCAGACACTTGGAGTCACACCCTAGGACCACACTGTGACCTGTCTCCCCTCGGTGGCCTTTCGTCCTGTCAGGCGTTGGCTGAACTAGCTGTTCATGCCAATGCCCTGATCCTGAGCTTGAGTCCTGGAGCCCTAGCAGCCCCATGACCATCTGTGTGGCCTCGGCAAGTTCCTTAACCTCTCTGAGCGTCAGTTTCCTCATTCGTAAAATGAAAATAGTAACAGTATCTACCTTATAGGTTTGTTGTGAGGACTACATGAGGTAATACTATTAAAATGCTTAGCACGGTAATCAGCACACAATGAGCATTCACACATGGTTGTTGATGATTATTATTATCAATTAACAATCAGAATAATATACTTATTGTTATATTGTAACTTAGACATTTCCCTGGCAGTCTTGGGAGTGGGCTGAGGGCTTTGTGGGCGGCAGAGGTGAGAGGAGCCAAGGGAGGCACATCTCCTGGCAGAACCGGTGGGCGAGCAGGAGCGGAGTATGCAGGGAGGCGGGGTCTGCCAGCCCCAGGAGCTGGGGGTGGCAGGAGAGCAAGGGAATGTGTGTGAGACCTGAGAGGGGTGAGGGAGTGGCCCTGAGAGGCAGCCCAGGATGGAGAGGGTGCTTCCTGGTGCACTACCCTTGAGAAAGACTGGCTCAGACTGGCTGCTGAGAGGGAGCAGCCGATCTAAGTGGGGCTCCAGAGGGTAGGAGGGAGGGGGAGAGGTGAAAGCCGAAGTCAACAGAAACTAAACTCTTAGTCCCATATTACAGATAGATCTTGCCTGCTTAGGATGTTCTGCTTATGATAGGAAAGATGGTGGTTAGACATCATGGTGAACTTCCTATCTCAGGAATTGGCGATATGGGAGCAGAGGAGTGACAGGGAGTGTGGCACTTGTGTCTTCGAAGGCTTTCAGGACCTGAGAACTCCTGGGGCTGTCTGGACGAGCTGAGCCTGCCTGTTCAGAAATTCCCGAAGTGGGCAGGGCAGTGCTGAGGCAGGCTGAGCTGTAGGGAGAAGGCTGTGGGTGACAGGAAGTGGATGCAGGCTCTCCAGGCCCGCCACCCCCAGGAAGTAGCTATGCCCTCGCCTTGACAGTGGGCATGCAGGGAAGGCCAAGTGGTGGTCTAAGAGGCCCTGGGAGGTGGGCAGGACCCGGAGGACCCCTGGTTTTCTTTGCCAGAGGACAGCAAGGCTCTCTGGAGAATGCCAGACCTGGGCACGGACAGCCGCATGCAATTCAGAATGGCCCAGCACCCCTGCCTCAGGGTCCAGCCAGGTCTCCATCCATGAAGAGAGGCCTCGGGGTGGAGTAGGGGGTCTGGGGTGGGGCCAAGGAACCAGGGAGGACACTTTCCCACCCCCCAAGAGCTCGAGCTGCCGCTGCCATGGTTACATGTGCTTCCTGTTTGAGTCATCTCAAACAGCCAAAGGGGGGTGCACTGGCTCTCAGCTCTGGCCACCGCTGTGTGGGGCTGTTTACAACAGCCGCGTGTGGGATTCCCAGAAAGAGACTCCAAACCGGACATCCTGCGGCTGCAAAATACCCAGGTGTCAAGAGCTAAAAATAGCTGCCCCTGGGCCCCAGCTGCCCAGAGGTGGCGGGACAGGGCCACGCTCACTGTGGAGGCAGGAGGGCTGGCCCCGCGGCCTCATATCCAGCCTCCTTCCTGGTGCACAGCTGCGGAGCCTGCAGAGCTGCTCAATCCCCTTGCCTCAGACTGATGGAGGCCTTCTTCTGGGTAGGCAGGCGTCCTCGGTTGCTCACCTGCCAGCTGAGTCCCTGCCCTGATGGGCGGTCAGCCCCTCTGCCTGCGCAAAGAAACGGTGCAGCTTGCTTTGCGATGCTAGTGAGAGAGTCTTAGAGGCACTGGGGAGCTCCTAGAGAAAGGACAGGGCAGGGGGCCCTAGAGCAGGGAACCTGGAGTTGATGCTTCTCCAAGACCCCAGCCTGTTGCCAGCCCCCTGTCTCCAACATCCAGTCTCAAATCACTGCTTGGTGTCTCCGACGTCAGCAGCTGCTCTAAATGATTATTTATGATCGTCTGCATGGGTGCGCAAAGATGAAACAGGCAGCTTCTGCCCTCTCGCCTGGGCAGGGCTGGGGGTTGCCGCTGGCATGGGTCTCTGCGGGGCTGTGTGAGTTTTCCGTCTTCCCCCGTGCCCACCTAGCTCCTGCATGTGTCCTGTGCTGGCTGGCCCATGGCAAGTGGAAATGCTCTGATGGGGCTGTAGCATGTATTGGTTCAGAGTATGGATCCTGGAGCCCAGCTGCCTGGGCTTGAGTCCCAGCTCAGGCACTCTGCATTGTGTGACCTCAGAGAAGTTATTTCATACTGCTGGGCCTCAGTCAACTCATCTATCTAATGGGAATAAAGACAGTAACCACTTCCTAGGTTTGTTGTGAGGGTTAGATAAGTTAGCAAATAAAGTTCAGGTGGGAGAGAAAGGGAAGAGACTGCAGCTGGGAGAGGGTGGGGCTAGGAGAAGGGTCAGGGTTGTGCATCTGGGAGAACGGGGTCTGCCGCAGAGGAAACGAGGGGAGGTGGGACCAGACATTAAAATGCTGACACCTGAAGGGAGACTGTAGGCCAACTGCAGGAGGCAAACAGTAGCCACCACCATTGAGGGAGCAGCCACGGTGCTGGCTGCTTCACACACAGCATTGCTAACCTCAGGTGGCCTCTTCCAGCCAGGTCTTCTTATCTCCTGATTACAGGAGGAGCAGCCAGGCTTGACCAGGTTGAATTGTGTTTCAGGCTGTTCCTGCCAGTCACAGAGCGGGTCGGGGTTCAAACCCAGGCCCATCTGACCTCAAGCCAGTGTCCTCTGTGCTTCACATCCTCACTTCTCTCACAGTTTGTGGCCTGCCAGCTTCATGTCGCAGGGGTTTCCAGCCCACTCTTGGCCCCCTGCTGGGTTCTAGATAAATCTGAGCAAGGAGCAGTTCATGGCCAAGATAATGGGCGGTATCGAGAATTTCTGAAAGGGAGACACAAGAAACTGTTAGAAAAGTCTGATTCTAGGGAAATTCTAGGGAGTCTGGGATGAGTGAAAAACTTGTTTTACACTTTTTGGGGCTCTTTGAACTTTTTTTTAGTATCCGCAAGTAGTATATTTTTTCAAAAATTTTTAAGACTGTGGGCTGTATTTTAATTTCACTCCTTGAGGGTGAAAACCAAGTTTTATCTGTATTTTCTTTTCGACCCCTAGCTCAGTGACTTCCCATGGAGATTGTTAGTACCTGCGCTTGAGATTGACCTTTTGGGTTTCCGCTGCGCTGCCTGGCCTTGCTGGACCACTGGCCTGCCGGTGGCTGTGACCTTGCCCTTCTCCTCACTCTTTCCTCCTCTGCCAAGTGAGGGCCTTGGCCTGAATGATCTCTAGAGCCTGGGAGAAGAGCTACTCCCCCATACTCAGCCCTCGCTCTGTGTCAGGGAGGCCTGGCAACCTTTCTTTCTCCTGTTTATTTATTCTTGGATCTTCCTGAAGCCATTTCACCCCCAGCTTTTGTCCTCTCTGCCAGCCCTCATGCGGGGTCAAGCTTTGTCCAGCCTGTATCTGAGAAAGAGAACCAGAGGCTGCAAGCTGGGGTGTGAAGGGAGTCAGCCCTGAGCCCAGGACTGTGGCCTCCTGCCACTGCCTGCTGTCCTGGGGTCTCCTACTTCCTTTTCAGCTAGTCAGGAGACCAGGGAGGTGGGAACAGCCTCAACAAAGACACCGGAGGCATTGGGAGGGGCTTCAGGGTGGCAGTGCTCCTAGGGAAGCCCTCTCCCCCAACAAAGGGCCTGAAGCCCCTGGGAGAGCAGGTGGTCGGCAAGGCTCCGGTTTCTGGCCACAGTGTGTAGATCTGGGGGGAAAGTCACACCTGCTGGGAAGGTCAGACCAAGGCTGGGACCTGAGGCAGTTAGGTAGGAGTAGTGGAGAAGCCAGCTTGTCGTTCAAGGGTAGAATTGTGGTGTTTGTGTCTACTCTGGAGGTCGCTGAGGGCTGGGGTGGGCCTATTGTAGCAGGATTTCTGGGGCTCCTTGGTTCCGGGTGAGATCAGGTGCTCTGATTTAGGAAGGTGACTCAGTAGGCCCAGGTGCCTTAGCAACAAGTAAAGTGTTTCTTAAGTTTAACTGTACTTGCCTCCAAGGAAGGTAGAAACGGAGAGTAGTGAGAATTTCAAAAAGGGGAGCTCCCCATCCTGGCGGAGAGCTGCATGGAGAAGGGTCCAGCCCTGGGCCCATCCCTCAGGTCCGCTTACTCCTCGTGTTTTTTCAGTCTGACCTCAAATTAGCCATAATAGCCCTCTGAGAGAGGCAGCGAGGGGCCGATGAAAAGAGGGGTCCCCAAATTCAAGCCAGAACTGAAATGCAGGATGTTCATGTTCTGGCTTCAGTGCAACTACTGACTGGGGACCATTAGATACCTTTCCTCTCTCTGAGACACCAAGAGAGCTGTTCCCAGGTCTTATCTCTGTTGCTCCGGGCTCTTTTGAACTCAATGGCCCTCAGCACAGAGCTATTGCCAGGAGTCGGGGGAGAAGCAGACTTTTCCCAAGAATTGCTTTTGGAAGCAGCGCCTGTTGCCAGCCCACACACACACATGCACGCACACACGTGGCTTTTCTGAACAGAGTTTATGTTATAGATCATCACCACAAAATATCCCTTTTGGGTCTGGTAACAAACACCACAGAGTCCAGGGCCATTAATTTTTCTCCTATCCAGAGAGTGCACGGCGTTCAGAATGTGTGGTTACCGGGGGAGCGAGGAACCTGGCTCTGCTCCCAAGCGTGAATGCTGCTGACAAGCCCTCAGGCGGGGGCCCCAGGGGAGGTGGGAGAGAATTCCCAGGAGGCAAGGGACCCTAAGCCTGACACAGTCTCTGGGGTGCACCCTGCAGCCCAGTCCGGAAACTTCTCTTGGGGGACCAGGTCCTGCAGAAGAAAGAGGAGGTCCTAAGAAGGTCCAGGGTTAGGGGTTGCCGTGTCCTGGGGAGGGAGTCTGCCTCAGGGGCTCACAACCCTTGAGAAACAATTCATGCTGTGTCTCAGGCAGGTGGCCGGGAGAGAGCCACTGTGTTTGATCCACCAGTCACAGAGCCTGCCGCATGCCCAGCAAGGTGTGAAGTGCGGGTGGGCTTGGCTTACAAATGGCACCACAGAGATCGTGACTGATGAAGCATCAAGGCGGTGGACCCAGGGCCAGTGCTGTGGGAAAGGAGGAGAGGAGAGGTCAGGGTGAGCTTCACCAGGAGATGTTGGGCCGGACCTCAAAGGACGGGCAGCATTTGAATAAGTGGAGTAGCATTTCCTGCCTATACGTTGTCATTGAAGCACAGGGCACCGACATTTGGGGGCAGTTGGTGGGAGTCTCCCTGTGCCTAGAGCCTCCTGCCCCGGCAGCACTGGCCTACAAGGAGTTCTCCTTTCTCAGCTTCTGGAAGAGGAACTGTGGCTGCCCCTGAGACACAGATCCAACGAGTAGCACCCACCAGTTGTTCTGCAGAAAGTCTCCCTTCTGCCCCAAGTCTGGCCTGCACAGGTCTTCACCCAGTGCCCCCCAGGTGGCCTCCTATCCCCTTGGCCCTGAGTTGTAATGGCAGGAGGGAAAGGTGTCCCTCATGGACAGGTGGCCTCAGGACTTGCCTCTGTCTTGCCCTGCCCCAGCCAGCCTCTGGGTTCCTTGGGGTCTTTCTGTTGCTGCCCAGCTCGGGCCCTATGATAGGGCTACGTGGGTTCTGAATGAGATAGGAGGACCAGAGTGGGATTTAGGAGCCTGGGAGAGGTAGCTGTTTCCAAAGGAAAAGATTTCTATCTCAGGTTATCCGAGAAAGAGGCCGAGTAGGTCTCTTCTCTGGGGGAACAGAGGCTGAGGACACAGGCTGGTGCAGTAGCAGGAAAGGGGTCCCCATTTGGAGTCCTCGGGCTATACATTCCAGACCACGCCACTCCACAGCTCCCACCAGATCTGATTTTGCCTCCAAGCCATGACCCAACCCCATCTCCAAGCCTGTGCCCCTTTCTGAGCCCCATCTCCCTGCCAGCCTCCCCAGCCAGCTCTCCCACCCCTGGCCCCACCTCTCCTCCCAGCCCGCTTTCCCTTCAGGCTATAGGAGCCTGGTTTGGCTGCCCAGGGAAGATTGTATCTGACCACACCAGGGAGGGCTGAGGGCACTGTTGGGTGAGCTGGGGCCTCCTTAGTTTCTTGCCATGCATGGACTGAGCTCAGGTCACTCAGTGGGTGGATGGGGAAGGGGGAGCGGGAACCCCTCTCAGCCAGCATGGGCATCTGCAGAGAGGGGTGGGAGGTCAGCTTCTGGTGGAAGCCCAGGTTTTGGCATGCTCAGATGGAACAGCAGGGGCTGGCCTGGCTTGACTCTCTCTCCCCTCTTTCCCCTTCCCTGCAGCCCCTTCACTTCATCTCTCTTCTCTCTGCAGATGGGACCCAGGTGAGTCCGGGTGCCCACTGTCCCAGGCCCCCTGGCACAGGTAAGAGTCGGGCTTGAGGGAGCCTGCGGTGGGGAGTGGAAGGTGAGGGATGGAGGGCCCCCAGGGAGGCGACAAGCTGAGGGGGTGCAGAGGCAGAGTGGCCGGCTGATCGGCTGGAGAGTAGGCAGGTGGGGGTGCCATGAGGAAGGGCTGAGGAGTTGGGTAAGACAGGCAGCTCTGAATGGGGGGTGGGCCCGGTGCCAGGAAGCCCAACAGGAAAAGGAAAGACAGGATGCTCTTCTTGTCCTTGCTGGGTGTAGTGAAATAGGAAGGAAAGGAGGAGGCTAATATTTATACTCAGACCCCTGCCCCACGTCAGGCACCAGGCGAGGTGTGTTCTTGTTTGTCAACCCATATGGTGGGTGTAGCAGACCATGCAGGACTGCTCCGTGGGAGCCAAAGGGCTGCCCTAGTGAGATGGCTCTGTCACTGTCCTTGCGTCTCAGCCTCCTCTGCTCTTAGGCTGCCCTGGGGAAGGGGTGGACTTCCTGCGGCCATGTTGGTTTAGGACCCGCCCATGGGGCTAGGTCTGGACTGGGCGAGGCCTGCCCTTCCTTCCCTTCAGCCAGTGTCCACGGAGGGCCCACAAAGTGCAAGACAGACAGCCTGGTGCCAGTGACTCCACATGGCAGGGAGCAGGGGAGCCCAGGTATCCTCCTGGCTGTCAAAACGCTAACAGGCAGGTTGGGGAGATGGACACACAAATAAAAGAAAAAAGTAGTAGAATGCAGTATGTGCCCAGTGCCAAATGAGAGGACACCTGATTAATATTCAAGAATCAATGAACCCCATCTCTGTGCCAGGATCCCTTCCTAGGCGTTTTA
>CAUYSK010090840.1:0-13408 GCA_963575035.1 Avahi laniger | reverse complement strand
GGAGGTGAGAAGGGGCATTTCCTGCGGGCTCCTCCCTTCAGTACACAGAGCCCCCGCTGGCCTTAGAAGAGAGCTGCCTGGGCAGTCTTTGTTTCGGAGGCCATCTCAGGGGACAGAAGCCAACACTCCCAGGCCAGCCACTTCGGTTTCACTTGATGATAACCAAATGTGGTCCCCTGCCCCTTCTGTGAGCAGCCCTCCCAGGGGGCCCACCTATGGGAGCCACCCAAATTCCCATCAGCACGGATCATGCTAGAGCCTTCAGCTTGCCTTTTGCTTCCGCAGGCTTCCATGGAGCATCTGTTACATTACATGCCAGGAACGGGGCTAGATGCCGGGGACATCAAAACCGGAAAGAACCCTCCCTTCCCTGAGGGACTCACCCCACTTCGTTATAGCAGAGCATCTTGGCTCAGCCCAAATGGGATTGACCATCTACTAGAAGGTATCAAGATGCACAAAGACCTCTGTTGCTAGGCTGAAGGAGGAAGAGAGTTTTGGGGGGAGTGCTGAGTAGAGTGAGAGGACACTCCAAAGAACAGAGACAAGGGTTTGAAGAGGAAGAAGGGGATGGAATGGGGTCATCTGCTACCGTCTGCCTCTGTCCCTCCCCCATCCACACAGATCAATTTCATGCCCCAAAGGCCACAGCAGCTGGTGGCAGTAGCTGAAGGGGCAGCTCACGTGGTACAAAGACCACAGATTCGGCACAGCAGCACACTTGGGCAGTGTGAGACGAAGAGCCTTCCCCTATCCCAGCCCCAGAGCTGGGTGCTCTGGGAGCTTGGAGTGGCCCCAGTTCAGAGCAGCGTCCCTGGGCCGCATTGAGAGTGCAGTGGCCAGTGTCCTCTCTGAGGACTTGTGAGCCACTGACTGTCAGCCTAGAGGAAAAGGGAAGAAAGCATAAGCATATGGATGGGCTTGTCCCGTCCCTGGGTGAGGTGTCGCTGGGGTTTCCCTGAGGTTGTTGGGGGTGACTGAGACGGTGGCACAGTCCTCCAGGCTGTTGTAATTTGGGCCCCCCTGTTAATGGGACTAAACTTTTGTTCACAGCTTGGGAAGCCTGGACACTCTGGTGGCAGAGTGTGTGTGTACCTGGTCGTACAGTAACCATAGCCCTCCAATTGTCAGGCACAGAGCAAAGACCTTGACACGGGTCATCTCCTGTCATCCTCACAGCAGCCCCACCAGGTGGTACAACCATTGCTTCCTTTTTACAAAAGCTGAGGTTTCCCTTTCCTGAGTCTCCCAGCTAGCAGGGGTGGTGCCAGGAAACGGGCCAGGCCACCTGACACCTGGTGTGGGTCCACCTCCTCTACAGGCAGCTTAGGAAAGAGCCACTCCTGGGAGAGTTCCAGCCAAAGCACAGGGCTGGGTTATGAGTGCATGACTGTATCCCAAGAATCTTCTTCTTTCCATTTTAAAGTAACTTTATTTTTTTAATTATAGCTTTATTCAGATATAATTCACACACTATACATTTCATCCATTTAAAGTGTATAAATCAATGGTTTTTAGTGTATGTACAGAGTTGTACAGCCATCACCACAATCAATTTTAGACTGTTTTCCTAACTACCCCCAGAAATCCTGTACCTATTGATAGTCACTCCCTGTTCCCCACCCTCCCACTCTGGCCCCAGACAGCTGCTGGTGTACTTTCTGGGTCTGCAGATTTGCTTACTCTGGACGTTTCACATAAAAAGAATCAGACCATATGTAGCCTTTTGTGTTCGGCTTCTTTCACTTAGCATCATGTTTTTAAGGTTCAAAAAAAAGTTCATCTATGTTACAGCAGGGATCAGTACTTCATTTCTTTTTATTGTGAAATAGTGTTCCACCGTGTGGATGTACCAAATTTTATTTATCCATTCACCAGGTAATGGACGTTTGGATTGTTTCTGCTTTTCGATTATGTCTGAATAATGCCGCTGTGAACTGTGTGTGCGTGTGTGTTACCCCTTCACTGCAAACAACTCAAGTATAACCAAAAGGTACAAAATGAAAGATCAGAGTCACCTGAAATCAAATCCTCTCGAGATTAATAGCTGTCACCATTTGGCAAACATCCTGCCAGCTGTCACCCCATTTCTAGCCTCAAAAAAGTGATCCAAACCTTTACCTTGAGGTTGACCCAGCTTCCTCAAATCTCACGGATCATGCAGGAGCCATCCCCTGAAAAGAGTTCCATGGAAAAACACCGAGGGCCCTTTGGACCAGCACTCTCCACACGGGGGTATAGGGAGTATCCCTGGGTCCCAGGGGTGTCTGCAAGACAATCCGCTGGGCCTGGGAAGAAATGATGAGCATAGGCATAGATACATATAGACATAGGTATGTGTACATGTAATCTTACAGTTTTATTAATATTAATACAGAAGTGCTTATGTTTAATGCATGAATAAATAACTATGCCCAAGTTTTCACTGTTGGGGATGCTTGAGCCCAGGGTCTGAGTGTCCCTGCTGTAGGTCATGTGAAGGGGGCCCACCCCCAGGTGGCGGAGGGCACCCTCCTGCAGGCGGCTTGGATGGAAGCCACCGCTGCAGCCTGCCTGCCTTGACTCTAGTTCTCATACCCAGAGTTCATAGCAGCACTGGGCCCTTCATTGTCCAGGAAGGAAGCCTGAGCTGTGTCCACAGACCAAGGGATGGGAATACCAGGCAAAGAAGCCCTGCAGCCCTGCCCAGGTCCTCTGTCTCACCCTGAGCATCCAAGAGCAGGATCCACATCTGCCCTGATCCACATGGCCCACACCTGCCCCTTGATGCCTGTGCCTCTGATCAACCCCCTCCGCCTTTTCTGCCTTGTCTCAGGAGAGCCCTTGTTTCCTTTGCAGAATTGTCACATGCCATACTGTGCATCCAGGGGTGGAGTGACTCTTCTTGACCCTCCTTGACTACAAACACGCGGGAATCTGGTTTCTCTCTTGTTCACATCTGAAGCCTCATGCTCGTGCACGAGGCTCCTCAGCAGTTCATGAAATGAAATGAAGGGGGCAAGGACCTCTGAGAGAGGCTTCAGAGGGCCAGCCAGTGTTGGAAATGACAGCTCTGCCCCTTCCCCAGCTCCAGTCTGGTTCCTTGGGCAAAGGAGCAACCCGCAGCAGCTGTGCATTCCTCTTGGGAACGCAGCACAGAGCTGTTTTTGCACTCCTGCTCACGAAGGGAAAGGGCTGGCAAACTGCAGAGGAATGGTACCTGTGCACCAGGGACCGAGCTCTGCTGCTGTAGGTCATGCGAAGACGTGCTGCTCAGGACGATCTAAACCACCCTGCACTCACACACCCCATATCTGCTGGGATGAGATCCAAACCCCGGGGCCTGTGGGAGGGGGCTGGGGGGGAAGCGGGCACAGCGAGAACACTGAAGGTCTTTGCAGGGCGGAGGCCTTGGTGTTTTTAGTGGGCCAGTTAAGGGGAGTGTCCACAGCTTCTATCAGTGGAGGTCAGACAGGGCAGAGGAAGCAGGGAAGGAGCAAATGGGCTAAATTCACCATCTCCTGAAGGAGCCCAAAGTTATTGTTTGTGATTTCAACTTTGATAATAATATAAATGTGGGTTTAATAATTTTCATGAAAAACCTTAAGAAAACACGAACAGAATTAAAAACAGGATGTCTATTTTCCAAATCACTGCAGAAGATAAAAGCAAGCACAACAGTCTATAGAAAAAAAAAAATTGAAAAGAAACAAAAAATTTAAAGACGAGAACCTTAAAAACAGAATGTCAAAATTTAGATGAAGACATTGGCCCAACCACAAGCAATAATGTGAACAATTTAGGTCTCCTTATTAAAAGGCAAAATTTCTGAAATTACATATATTTTAACCTAAGATATATATATATATGAATATATATATGTATAAAAACACCTAAATTTTTAAAAAACACAAAAAGGGAAAGAATCAAAGCTTGGGCAAAGATATCAAACACCAATAAAAATAAAGTAGGGCTGATAATGTTCACACCAGATAAAAAGAATTGACTAGGAAGTACATCGCAAAAGATGAAGGAATTCTCTACGTGGTAACTACTTATCGGTGCAGGCATGACTTCTGATTGCTGAAATCTAGGTCTCTTCCATTTCCAGGCACAGGGAGGACTGCACTTTCTCCCTGCTTCAAAGTTGGGAATGGTCATGTGACTTGTTTTAACCAATTACATGTGATTACAAGTCTCATGCATCACATCTGGGCCGAAGCTTGTTTCCTGGCCTCCAGCATGCTCTCTTCCCCGCCTCGCAGGTGAGGAAACATACACTGATTTGGGGGTGCAGCACTGGGCCATCGTAGGGTGAGGAGCTGCCGGCGGGGCTGGACTTTGCATGAGCAAGAAACAAATCTGGTATTTTAAGCCACTGAGATTTAGGCGTTGTTTGTTACCACAGCACAACCTCACATATCCCATCTAATACATATGTTAATACATGCATTAATTATGTACCTTTATGTACTGAATGAACAATTATATAACTGTTAATGCAAGGATACATAGAAAAAACAAAATCACAGTGCCTTTTTCCAACATCAGTATCAGTCTTCTAAGAATTAAAAACAGGGTCGGAAGATTTGGCTGTGGAAATATAAAAGGTGAAATGGATAAAATATTTACAGAGTTTTGAACTGTGTAAATAAGAATTCATCTGATTTTTCAAAGTATCCATGAGCTATTTACAAAATTGATTAAAACATAGGAGCCAATACTTTAATAAAGCAGAAAAGCTTACAAGCACTGAACCCAGCCTTGACAAGACCAAAGTAAATGATATGAATTAAATAAAAATTAAATGCTACTAGTGAGAAAAAAATTAAGTCAATAGACGATTTAGAAGATGAGAACAGTGAGAATGCCGCGTATCAGAACTTTAGGATATGGATACAGCCGTGCTCAGAAATAAGTCTTCAATTAGCATTTAGAAAAATAAAGAAAAATTTTAAGGAAACCAATATAAATAACATTGTGAAGTAAGAAATATATATGCAAAAATAAACAATAGAAAATAGCAAAATAATACGATTAATTTAAGAGCATATATCCTGGTATCTTAAAAAATAAAAAGTGTTAATGAAATAGTTGAACTTTGCTTCTAACAAATCAGGATGTAATTTATTAAGCAGTTTCTGGCTCCAGAACTGATTTTGGAGGGGCTACATACAGGCAGGCATCAATGCAGACCGACGCTCACAACACTCCAAAATGAGACCAGCGATCTTAAGCCAGAATCAAGAACTGATCCTGTCTAATCAGGTGCCAAGAAACAGCTGGCCCGGGCTTGGCTTTTGGCTCACGGACCTCAACGAAGACTGAGCAAACAGCATCCACCTCTCCATTGTCGGGTCTTCTCTCAGAGCCCTAGAGCCGTGCAGCCCGAGCTGGCTGGCCATTCTTCTGACTGGCTGGACAATGCTCCCTGAGATGGGCTGGCTGTTTCCCTGCCATTTCTGACATTCAGCTCTTTTCCCAACATCTTTCTCCAACTAAATACAGATTGCAAATCACAGAAATAGCCCGGTGAGATGACCCTTACACACACCTTCAGGATACTCAGAGAACAGATCTCTAAAATACATTTGCAGAAGGATGTAGAAGAAAGCTTCAACGAACTGTGGTGCATTCTATGAAGAATGCAGGAGGACATTTCTCTCTGAATCAGGAGCTAAAATGAAAAGACAACAGAGTGAGACAGAAAGGGAACCAGATGAGATGAAAGGGGCAAAGGATCAGATACAGAAAACTTAGAAAAAGTAACAAAGGCAGTGATGAGCTCAAAGGCCACAGTGAGGCAGTTAAGAAGGGATTTGGTGCAGTGGGAGATGGAATCAGGGATGTGAAAACAAACTGAAATTCTAGACTAGGACAGAGTAGCCCCTGGGGGCAGCGGTGGCAATGAGGCAGGCTGCTCTATGGCCAGTCTGCCCTAGGAGGGAACTGATTCAGTCGGCCCTCCACTGAATCCGAACTTCACAGAACAAATCCTTCTACTGTAAAATTTGGATTCAATCAAAAGGCCACACTCAAGGATCCAGAAGGCCACGTGTGGCCCCAAGGACGCAGGTTCTCCACCCCTGGACTAGGGCTTGCCAGGTACTCTTCCTGCTCCTGTCCCTTTCCTGGACAGCAGATGGCAACTGTCCGGGGCCTGAACCAGGATAGCAGAGTGAGCATCAGGCAATCTGCCACCAGGGAGGGGTGTTGCCTGTTGACTGGCACCCCCTGGGGCAGGGAGGGAGGGCCGTGGGCCCACTGGACACGCTGAGTAAAGCTATGGATGTGGGGCCGCTCCCAGAATCAGAGCTTCCGGTCTTACCGTGCCCACACCTTGATCCAGTCGCTCCTATGTCTTCTCTAGAGAGGTGATGTCAGGCCCCACACCTGCTGCCCAGCCTCATCCCCGCGAGAGGGTGTGCTGGACCCCATGCCTCAACCCAAGGCCTCTTGTGCTGGTGATGCCATTTGCCTCCCACGTGGCCCTGCGCTGGCAGGCTGATGCCTACAGACCGCGACCCCCTCGCCCCGTGGCCCCCTTGCTGCTGGTGGGTTTAGTCAATTGGACACACCAGCAGGAGGAGGCTGGGTGGGGAGAGAGAAGGTGGGTATTTCTCTCTCATTCCACCCTGGTTGGGTGACACATCCGTGCGGAAGCTCCTGCCCCATGGCACAGCTCCTTCTGGATGGCCCCTCCACCCAGCTGCAACTCAGGGGACAGTTTCCTTTCTTCAGCCCTAAGGGAGAAGCTGGTTTCACACAGGACCCCTCCCTCTCAGCTGCCCCCACTCCGAAATAGTCCTTCCTTTAAGCCTCTTCCCGTGAGCCTTTCGAATCGAATTCTGCTCCCTCCCCCTAACTGAGGGCCTCTCTGGTCACCCTCAGGGGGCCCCCTGCTCAGCCTCGTCTCCCACCACACCTGCATGGTCATGGCTTCCAGAGCAGGATCCCCCTACTTGTGCAGTGGGCAGAAGGCAGGCCCCAGAGCCACCTGCCTGGAGGTGGGTGTGGTGTCGCCTCCCCAGCACCCTCCACGCTTCCATGGCCGGTGTGCTGCCTCCCAGGATAATGCCCTCCATGGGCGTGAAAGACTCCAGGCTTGTTTGGAAGCTCAAGGTGGGGCCTAGTCCTGCTGGGCCAGGGGGTCCACATGTCAACATCTGCGGCACCAGGTACCAGGCAGGCTCAGTGACTCCTCCCCTCTGCCCACCCTGAGTCCCCTGAGCACTGCAGGAAAGGGAGTGGCTTCCTCCTCCGACACAGGAGAGCCTGAGGCCTTCCAGCACCTGGAACCATCTTTGCCTCTGCTGCCTTCTGGCCGGCCCAACCCAGCTACCCTTTCCCAAGGAACCTTCCACATTTGATTTTCGCTAAAAGGCTGAGAAGCAATCATGGGGAGTCTTCTAACACTGCAGAGGTGCCCACCCTATCTGAGAGGGCTGGGACTCCAGCGAGCCACATGCTTGGGGCTGTTTCTCCAAGCCTGGCTGGCTGTTATTGTCGCCCCATGTGGGAGAGAAGCTGCAGATTCTCCAGGCAGCTCGGAGATGAGATGCTCGTGGTGAGGAAGGCGGCCGGGATGGAGACCCAAGGGCTGCAAGCTCTCGGGTAGCACCACCTAGGTAATCCCTGGAGGTTTCAAAACATTTTGTTACTTATTTTTTTTGAGACAGGGTCTCACTCTGTTACCCAAGCTGGAGTGCAGTGGCATCATCGTAGTTCACTGCAGCCTCAAACTCCTGGGATCAAGAGATCCTCCACCTCAGCCTCCCAAAGTGCTACGATTATAGGTGAGAGCCGCCATGCCCGGACTCCTGTTACTTATTGAGTATTTCTCAATCCTTCTTGGCTTTCCAGCAGAAATCCCTGGCTGGGATGACATAATCCAGTTGCTACGAGGAAGCAGTTACAGGACTTTAAGTTTGGATGTAAAAGGAGAACTGGCTTTATTGCAACATCCTAAGCCAACAGGTTGAGGGGCTGGCCTTAAACCAGTGAGGGATAAAGTTGGCAACGGGGGTCGTGCGTGTTGTTTGTGGGCTAATACACAGGACAAGGGCTGCTGAGGAGCATAGCATGTGTAGCTTGGGCCCGAGAGGCCCTCTCAGCCTTGGGGTACTAGCAGCTCAGGTATTATCCACAGGGAAAACCCTTTAGCTTCTAGAAGCAATTTGCCATTCCTCCTGTTTCTGCGCCTTGGGAAGACACACCTGCCTGGCCACCAGCAAAGCCAGCAGTGTAACGACGCCCCCCCCCCACTCCCTGGTCTGCCACAGCCCTCCCCATGCCCTGGTAAGGGGCCAACAGACAGAGCCGGGGCACTCCCCTTCATTGACACAGCCACCTGATCTCTGAGCCACAGAGGCAGGAGTGAGGCAGAGGAAGGTAGCCACGCCCTGGGCTAATGAGCATCCAAGGAAAGGGGCCTGGAATTGTTCCCTGGGGCACTGGCGGAAGTTGAGGGGGTGGGAAGGGCCCTAAACTTCCTCAGCTGGAACGTGTCTTAAAAGGGGTTTCTCACCTGTGTGAAGTCGCTGTGTTGGCTACCCACCTACCTGAGAATCTGCTGCTGGAGGGCTACTTGGGGGCTAAGGTCCCAGGGCTCGGATGCCAGCAGAAAAACCAGGTGCCGCCTGCTGCCTCTCCCAGGGACAGTTTTCCTCTGGAACTCTCCCACCAGGCCTGCCGGCCCCATGACCGCACGGCTCCGATTCCCCTGAGCGGGGTGCCCCAATCCACCTGAGCTCACCAGACTGAGAGGCTCTTTATGTCCTTGATTTCCCCTAGCGGGACACAGATGACAGGGAGGGGTACATAGGGTTGTCACCGAACCAAGGATATAGTGAGATTACTTTGGAATTACTTCAAAGTTTCCTGCTGGTTTCAGGAAAAGAGATTCTAATCTAAATTATATGCATAAGTTCTAAATTATATTCGTAATTTCACATTCAAAGCTCCATGGGGCATAGGAACCATAATCATTAGCAGCTTCAAGTGAAAAGAAAAACCACAACCCCCTCATGAAGCACACCGCCCTGTACGAACAGGAAGTCTGAGAATACCTTCTTCTCGCTGATGTCGCGGCCCCCGCTGACCACGGCATTCATGACCCGGCACAAACTCTCCCCATCCTGTGTTTTGTGAGCAGGCCTAGAAAACGGAGTCACTGAGACTCACACGTGACCCGACCGATTCTGCAAGATGTACAGAAACCTTCTAAATCTCCCCCAAAGAGAGGGGACGTTTTCAGATATTTCTTCTCCTGGTAACAGAGAGAAGGTGGAGTAGAATTGAGGAGACCTAAGTCAGCTGAAATCAGTTTTCGTTTCATTCACAGCATCTGACTTCCCAGCTGTCTGGTGCTTGAGCGGAGCTTCCGGACCTGGCCAGAATCACTTGGGACAAAATCCACATGGCCAGTCCCATCCTGGGAGACTCAGATTCAGCAGATCAGAGGTGAATGGGGACAGGGACCTATTTTTAGCAAGCTCCCCAGGGGATTCTGATAGAACTAAATACGGAATTGGGAACCTGGCTGTTCGATCTACATGGAGGCAAACGCTCGGTCTTCATTCTCCCTCTGCCTCACGCTAATTCCTAAAAAATAAATGCAACAAGTAAATAAAGACAGTTTTCAAGATGTTCATGGAATGACTTTTTTTTTTTTACATTTTTCAACTAGTTAGGACAAAAACATTACAATGACTGACTTCTTTCATTTAGTTACATAAATAAAATTTTTATAAATATCTCTTTATAAACAATATAAATAGTTTTACAACATAAATACATTTATGCATGACATGAATTTACAAACAGCAATGTTTTACAGCTGGTTTTGTCAGTCTCTTAAAAACTGTCCCTTGTCATCAAGTCGGTGTAGGTGTGTGTTTCACGTATATAATATATATATAATATATAACTTTTTATTTAAAAAAAAACCCAAACAATAAAATCACACCCCCCCTCCCTAAATAATAATAAAACAGCTGGTGTTGTGTACTCCCAGTACCGGGGGAAAAAAAAGAAATGTAAAAGCCACATTGCGTTGGAGGTGTTTCCAGAAGCTGGAGGCTGATGACCAAGGATGACCTCAGCACAGCAGAGCCAGTTCCCAATCCTGAAACACAGAGTGGACATGGGACACTCAGTTCTGGCCCTTTAGCTGAGAAAGCCCAGCCTGCAGGGCAGTTCTAGAACCTTCCTCCCCTTTCCCCTGAGCAGCATGGGCAATGTCCCTCCACCTTTGCCCCACAGGGCCCTGACAAAGGCCTTCCTGTAGAGGGGAGGGGCCTTCCTCTCCGGTGCTGTCTAGGCCCCCACCTTCTGCTGTGCCCGCGGCACTGGCTGCGCCAGCACAGGTGGGACCAGGATGCCTGCCAGCCCTCCTCCCTCTCAGTCAAACTTACAGGCCGTGCCCTTGGCACTCGGTGAGGCACAGTGAGGGAAAGAGAATGGAACGCCCCCGTCCCTTTAGCACTACACGAACCCAGGCGCTCACCTCTGCTTTACGTGTCCGGGTGACTGCGGTGGAAAGCGGAAAAGAAACAGCTCAAATCCCAACTCTGACATGACTCCCTAGATGGCCCCAATAGCTCTGACTGTCACTTTCCTTGCCCATAAAATGGGATAATAGCCACCTCCCAGCGTTGGCTTTAAGATTCAACAGGGGGCCACATATCGGGCATTGGCAGTGGCTGGGTCACAGCCACCGCCCAGGACACAGCACTTAGCTGGACACATAGCTGGCTTTGCTGCGGAAAGGGTCCAGGGTCCCTTGCAGAAGCAGAGGAGCTGATGTGTCCCACAGCCCCGGGGAGTGAGCAGTCACGCTGGGCTGGGGGTTGAGAGTCCTCTGCTGAGTGCCGTCCTGCTAATGGATGCGCGGGTGCTCCAGGCCCTGAGGAAGGCGTCCTTCCAAAGGTCGGCATGCACAGAGGGACCTTAGGCCAGAATGGCTTGGTGAACTCTCCCTCAACCCCTTCTCTGGCTCTTCCATGTGTTTAAACAGATGACAGATGTCTGTGATGTTCTTGGGGCCCAGGGGCAAAGTGTTCATTCAGGTATCAGCCTGACACCCTGTCTCTGTCATTAGCATTTTATAATCAAGACCTATAACCATCAGGGACAGTCATTATGGTAGTGCTTAGAGCCCAAGCCAACCCACCAGTGGAGAAAAGGCCATAACCTCAGAAGAGTTTTAATTAGTGTGAAAAATCTAAGCTATCTTCCTCTTTAAGTGCAGACAGCGATATATCCTGGGCATTGCCACCAGGAGCCTGCGGGTACAGGAAGGATGCTCTGCTCTCTCACTGGGGGTGCGGCTGGGAGGGCTAAGGGTGTAGGAGGTGGGTGCTCATTGATGCTAAGAGAACTTCCAGGAGGTTGACTCATTTCTTTGGTCAAAGGGGCCAAGAAGTCTCAGCAATCTGGATTCTTCCATGTCCACACAGCCTCCCTCACCACCCATATGGCCATCCCCTCGTGCCCACAGACAGCCATGCCCAAGAACAAGGCACCTACAGGCACTAACCCCTGGAAGGTTAACTAACATTTGTTTAGATTGTAAAGTTTGAGCTTGATGATTAAATCAAACTGAAAATTTGAGGCCCTGAAATCCATCTCTTCGTTGTTTGGACAGGAGACAAGACAGCAAAGACATTCTGACAGTAGCTACCAACAGCTGACCCCCCAGTGTCAGAATCACTTCTCTCCCTGTGCAGGGGAGAGTCAAGATAACAGACAACCGAAACCTCTGCAGAATGGGGGAAGCACACAGCCCAGCAACGTCCTGCTGCAGAGAGAGGAAGGGGCCAGTTAACACCTAGGGCAGGTGGCAGAGGCTGTGGGCTAGGGCCTGCAGGTTCCTCTGGTCACGGACAGATATTTCTGAGAGCCTGCTGGGGGTGCTGGTAGTCCTGGATTGCCTTAGGCCAGCACTTGGCCCTTAAGTTGTTCATGAGTTCATATGGGGAGGTGAATAGGTTCACAAAAAGCTATACCTCAGGTGAAAAAGATTTAGGCGATGCTCTGGAGAGGTGCCCTTGATTCCCGCTTGGGGAAGACTGGACATGGGCAAGGCTTTCTGCGTGGAGAGAGCAACCCCCCTCAAGGTTGGGGTGGGACAGGCAATGGCAGCAGCTGGGCTGGAGGCAAGGCTAGAAAGCAGCAGGAGCCCGACCCTCATGCACGCGAATGTCAGTGTCAGGAGTCAGGATGTTATTCCATGGACACTGGCAGGTGGCAGGAACAGGGAGGAGGGAAGAAGAGGCGAGCATCTTTGCAGCAGTAATCTGCCACCATTCGGCACCTGGTGGGGCCCACAGCAGGATAGAGGTCTCCAGCCATAGCAGGTGAGGAGGCCTCGCCAGAAACAGGGAGCTCAGAGCACAAGTTGGGTGTGGGAGAGGGTCGGTGGGAACTCTGTGCTGGACATGTTGAATTTGAGGTTGGGGCAAAGAATAAGATTTATTTGTCTTTTCTTTTCCTTGTCCTGAAATAATGCCACAAACACCGAGGTTCACGCCTGAAGCCACAGGGCTGCAGCAGGACCCTGGACAGACTAGTCTGCCTACGGCCAGGTTGGGAGAAGGGGCAAGAATGAGAATGCCCCAGTGGAAGAGCCCTCTGATGGAGCGCTGATGGAGGGCTAGCCTCTCCACTGTGCCACTTCAGGGACAAAAGGCCCAGGAGGCCATCCTGATGGGCTTGGCTATCTGCTGCCACTGCACCGTGTGCACGGTGGCTGGCAGACAAACTTACCTTGGGCTCCTGGGTATGTCTTTCCTCCTCTGCTCCCACAAATCCATGGTCTCCCTAAATCCACTACCCCCAAGTTGGTGCATTGAGGCCAATGTTGCTAGTTCGACTATGGTCAGGGGGTGGCTGGGACCCCACCAAGCCTGTTTCTACTACTCCGGAGGAAGCCAAGTGGGTTCATCCAGGCTGAGCCATTTCTGACCTTGCCAAAGTTCCCTGACCACTTTTTTTTTTTTTATTTCAGCATAATATGAGGGTACAGATGTTTAGGTTACGTGTGTTGCCCTTGCCCCTCCTCCCCCCCTCAGTCCAGGTTTCAAATATGTCCATCCCATTGCGTGGAGCACATTGCACTCTCTGTGTACACACATACCCGTCCCCTCCTCCCTCCTCCCCCCTCCCCCTGCCCAATATCTAATAGATGTAATTCTTATATATGCACTTATGTGCTGATCCGTTAATACCAATTTGATGGTGAGTACATGTGGTGCTTATTTTTCCATTCTTGGGATACCTCGCTTAATAGAATGTGTTCCAGCCCTTTCCAGGAGGTGCTATGTCACCATTGTTTCTTAAAGCTGAATAGTACTCCATGGTATACATATACCACAGTTTATTAATCCACTGTCACAAGAGCAAACAGGCAACCCACAGAATGGGAGAA
>CAUYSK010090839.1:0-11325 GCA_963575035.1 Avahi laniger | reverse complement strand
AATTTCTTTCTATTTTTGGTAGAGACGGGGTCTCGCTCTTGCTCAGGCTGGTCTCGAACTCCTGAGCTCAGAACGATCCGCCCACCTCGGCCTCCCAGAGTGCTAGGATTACAGGCGTGAGCCACCGCGCCCGGCCCTAGGTTTCAACTTCTTTAAGGGTTTTTTTGATCTGGGCCTAAACTACTCTTTAAGCCTTCTCAAATACACTTCTATCCCTGGAAACTCCGTATCCCTGATCAGTGGGGTTCTAAATTGGGATTGGTGACATTTGGAATTCTGTTTGGGTGTTTTGGGTTGTCACAATGAGTGACAGATGATATGGGTATTTAGTGATCTGGAGCAAGGGATGTGAAGCATCTTGCATTGAGTGAAACAAACCCTTACCGTTTGAGAATTGTCCAACTGAAATGCCAATAGCACCCTTGTTGAGAAACTGCAGTTTTCTAGCTAAACTGTATTGTTTTCAAGTCTGTAGAATGATGCATGCTTTCCCCTAATGCACCTTTGCTTCTGCTTCTTCTTTTCCTTCTCCTTGCTATGCTTGCTTCTTTATTCAGCGTTGCCTGTCATATTCCTATCAATCTTCAAAGTCTAGCTTTCCTATTACAGCCTTTTCAGATCCCCACTGAGATCATTCTCCCTCTTTTCTACCAGAGTTGCTAAGCATACTGTGGTATAGTAGAAAAAGTAGTAATATGGGAATCAAGAGACCCAAATCTTTGCTTTGGTACCACCAGTAATCAAGTATATGACATGGGGAAAATGGTTTATCTTCTTGGGACCTTAGTTTATTCATCCATAAAATGAGGAGTTTAAAAAAATTGAGAGGATCGAATTAGATATTCCTTAAGGTTCATTCCCTGGCTAATTTTCTATGGGCCCCTTGTCACACATGTCATTTTATTTTAATCACAGTCTATGATGTCTTTAGATCTCAAAGCATTGTGTGCCTCAAATTGTTGTTGATCTGACCAGTCCAGAGAACTTTATACTCCTTGACTTTTGTTGAAGATGACACTGGCCATTGATGGTATAACTTTGTTGTACTTAATCTGGTAAATATGTATATATGAGCTAAGAAAATGTCAAGAACTAGTTTTTCTAAGGTCACTTAATATGACAAGGAAGAGCCATGTTGGGTACTTACATTGTTGGGCAATTATTAACATTGCCTAACCTCTACGGAAAAGATCACAAGCATTTAATGAATGTAAAAGAATATAGTAGATTTTTTTTTTCAATATATATAAATGTCTTCTCTGACAAAGTAGCAATAATTATGAAAGATATATCATGTAGGTTTATAATCCTGTGGTGTGTAACAAGCTGTTTTTCTTAAAATTGGAAGTTTTGTAGGCTTCAAACATGTTCAACTGGCACTTGCCTTGATATAATAGTTCCCTTAGAGATTGGCTGAATCACATCCATGCTGTCCAGATGTGCATTCACAGCTGTGAGTCTGCGTTATGATGTATGAGCATAATGCAAAGTACCTAGTTTGCATAATCTTTCCCAGATGCAGTAGTTTTTCTTAAGTCTTCCTAAAGGGTTGTCACTAAACCTGAGCATCATGGCTTGGTTTCTATTTGAATCTCAGAACTGCCTCAGCTATTAACTCGGTGAAGCCAATCATGGTATCAGCTGGTATTTCTCTAGTATTGCCACTTTCATTGAAAGATTTGGACACATACTGAGTCATTGATGCCCAAGTTCTTTCATTTAGTGACTCATATATTAATAATTGTACTACCTGATTGTCATGACACCCACAATTTTTCTTTTTTTCTTTTTCTCCAGAGCCAAACTACCTTGAGGCAAAAAAGTGTGTTAGGCTTTGATCACCTCCTCTTCTTATCTTTTTTTTTCCTCCTCTTCTTATTCTAGATTTAATTAGTGACTGTTTGAATTCATGGGCTCCTATTTTCTCCATTTCTACCATCTCTCCAAATAATCTTAGCCCTTTGTTCACATTGTGACCCATGTTTCAGAAAGTTAGTAATAGCACAACAGATATTTGTATAGCATGGTTCTAGTCTGTATGTCTCCCCCCAATATACATACACATACACACACACACTTACACACACACACACACACACACAGAGTACCACTTTATATATGGAGAAACTGAGGCAAATAGACGCTAAATAAATTATCTAAGGTCAATGTTAAAGTCAAGATTCTCCAGTATGTCTAGACAGTTGCTCTTAACCATCAACCTACACTGGAGCTTTGGGTAGTAGGGGGTTCAAAACAGGTGGCCAGGAAAGCAAGAGTCTGGGCCTCTCAGTTCATTTCAATGAGCATCTCCACTTCTCCCTTTTTTATATGTTGGGTTTTAGTGTGAGCTGTTGCTTGAAGAAAGAATTCCTTTGCTAAAAATTTGAAAAACTATTTATAATTATAGACTTTAGGGAATCTTAAAGCCTAGACCTGCTTGGAGGAGGGTGTGTATGAAAAATGGGTTTCGAAAATAAACCTTTTATTTATTCATCTTTTCAGGAAGCATGCAGACATTTACTGAGTTATTTCTAGTTATTTGAAATCTTATAGGTGGGCAGGGAGATATGTAGCCAGAGTCTCTAGAATGATTAAAAAAGCCCAGGATGGTATTGAAAATGGAAAGGGATGATTTGCATAAGGGAATAAATACCAACCCAGATCGGGTGGTATCATTGATAGTGGAGTACTTTAAGCAGGTTCGAAGGTCAGGGAAGCTTATACCTCCAACTGGGAGTGGGACTGAGTCTCTTGCTCTATGTACCAGTCATCTCTGTGTAGTAAGTTATATTTATTACCTATGTTACGGGAATGCATATCCTTTTCCTATTTGTGTTGGGAAGCTTTTTTTTTTTTAAAAACCCTTCCACCATCCCATTTAGAGATGACAGATGCAAAAGCTGGGAAGCTATATGATGAGAAGACACCTGAAATTCAGAATATTGAATTCCAGTGTTGAGACCAAAAAGCAAAGAAGGCTTTAAGTAGAGCCAAAAATCCTAGTAGGCCCCATTGTACCTGGAAGCTTGTTCTAACCAGAAGGTTTATCGTAACAATCCTGCTCCTTGGACTGAACAAAATTATTGTATTTTATCCCAGAGAACTTAGTCATCTTCACCAATTCTATACAGGTCAGTGGATCTGGTGTCTTTTATGATGTGCCTGTTGTGTTTCATCATTTCCCTTGCGTAAATTCAGAGTGGAGAAAGTTGTCTTACCTTCTTTTTTTCCTCTTAGAGTGTTTGGTGTGCCATATACCATCAGCTATTTGAAGTTCAGCCTGTGCTGTGGAAGATACGAAGTGAAAAAGTGTGGAATTTCACATCATAGGTGTGCAAACTGGAAGTCTAAGAAAGTCATTTTCTTGGAAACAGGAATCTAGTTTGGTATGATTCTGTGTATAGGTCCCTAAATGTTATATTCAGTGAATGATAGGGAAATGCTAAGTAGAATAACTCGAAAGAATTATATATGTTAGTCGTCCTTTGTTTTAGGTAGCAATTTAAATCCCCAAGCAACTTGACATAATATTCATCACCACCTCCGCTACCACCATCATCATCACTGTAGAAACTACAGTTTATTAAGTATTAATAGTTATTTTTTGTTAGGTTCCATTTATAATATCATTTACTCATCACAATGGCCCTATTAGTTAGGTTCTATAATGATCTCCATTTTATGGATGTAGAAACTAAGGTTTCTTAACATAAGAAACCTTAAGTAACATAAGTTACTTTAAGTAACTTATGTAAGGTCATACAACTAGTGAGTGTCAGAGCCATGATTCAAAGCCAGAGTTTGTCTCCAGAATTCGTACCTTGACGAATATGCTCTGCTACAGTCTGTTATAGAGAATAATTCATTGAGGAAATTCACCCATTTTGATCACCATACAGTAGAGTATAAACTTCTGAAATGCCCAGGCAACTCATTCAAAGATTGTCTTGCTCAATGGAAAAAAAAATAAAGTTTAGCTTACAAAGGTTGGGGAAAATAAAGATTGTCCTGCACTATAAATTCCAAGGAAAGTGTTCTGTAGAGGATCATGTATATTTTGAGCTTCTTTTTGAAATCTAGGGAGAAAATACAATATCCCCATGATTCTGTCTTCTTTAGGTTTTTCCTTATTGAAAATGTTGCAACCTTAAGGAACTCTGAGCTATGGGATCTCCTAAATTTAATTTTTAAAACTCAAGTTGTAATCAGTATAGCTTTACTACCGTATACCTTTTATTTTACCTACTACATCTCCCTTCCAGCAGAGTGTCAGTACCAGGGATGCTGGGCAGAAGCCTAGTAGGGGGTGGCCCCAGTGTTATTTATCAGTTTATAGGCTGAAGAATAAAGTGTATGTGATAATTGATTTACTCTTCATCAGCTTTTGAGGCTGATAACTCAATTAGCATGTCAGGTACTGACTATATATCTCTTTCAAAAAAATCCTCAAAGGTGATTTTGTATTTTGTATTCAATAATACCTGAGAGGTATTTTTTTGTTGTTGCTTACATTTTACTAAAAGTTTTTATTTCCTTTGACTGTTCTCAGCATAAGAAGCCACGTTACCATAATAGGTGGGTTTCTTTCTTCTTTTTGATCTGTGTGTTTTGAGAAAAAATGATAACATTTTAAAACAGGCAGATAAGGGAATAATAATTGAAAAATCTTGATTGAAATAATTTTGATTCCCAGTCCACAGCTGAGAGCCAGAGAAGAGAGAAAGAGAGTATGCATTTATCTGGTTGGCAGGGCTGCTTGTGCTCAGTAGCACAGGTTGCTGGATTGAGGGAAGGACCAGGGGGGTGATAAGGGAAAGTCTGGTCCAGGCCTGAGTTACAATTTTACGACCATGGATTTTGATTGGGCATAATGAGCAGAAAAAAATTTTCAGCATAAATTCCTCTATGTACATATTATATACATAATAAACCATAAAAGTATGGGCACGTAATATTTTCTTCCTGTACCCTGTGGATGCCCTTTTATAACCAGAGTGCAATGTACCCCACTTTGAAGACCACTAACCTATAAATTAAACTTTGCGTGACCCTGGGTGAGTCCCTTTGATGATCTGGGACTCAGTTTTCCATATATAATATGAGAAGGTGGACTAAAGTGCAGTCTTAAGTTTCATTTTGTGCTTATTATTTGAATACCTTTTTCCTAGCGTATTCCCGTTGGCTTCCATCATTCCTTGAGGCCGAGGTTTTAGCTGCTACTTTGGTAGCATTTTGAGCCAGATTATTACTGAAGAATGAGGATGATATTGATCTAATTAGAAGCCCTCCAATAGTGTTTGTACATTCATGTTTATATGCTCGATTAGTTTGATATGGCCAAAATACAATTCACTAAGTTAAGATATTATCACAATTTGTTTCCTCTACATGCTTTTTGTGTTTCCGCTTAATCTTTTCCCTCTGGTCTTTGTTAAACTAATCAGAGATATTCACTGATATATTGGTTTTAACAATGGAAATTTATTTCGCTCAGAGGTAAACCCACAAAAGTTAATACCAAAATCCAATAAATAAAGCTATCAGTTATTTGGTTAAGTGGTTATTGGCTAAAGATCAATATTGCCTTGTTAATCTGTGCATTAGCAGACCAGTCTTTAAGATCCATCTTTGCTACAGTTTCCACATGTTTAAAGCACAGATATATATAATTCTTAGTTTGTCTTTAAAATATGAAATCCCATGTACATATCAAGTGAATATCATACCTTCAGGATGGTAGAAAAATGGGAAATCTTGTGTGTATTTCTCTATTTAAACCATATTAATTCCATTTGTGTTATTGGGTAAATTAATAGGTTATTTGTTACTAGTATTTTGAGTTGATGAGACAAATCTCTGCCCTTCACATGTCCATTATGAAGACATTGTAAAAGCACTTCAAGGTACAATAAGAAGAACAATTTTCTAGTCTTTGAAGTATAAAAAATCTTTGGGTTTATGGAATCAAGAAAACAATTTAATGTGTGCATCTCTCTCCTCCCATATCCATATAATGTTGTTATAATGTAGTGCCATTTAGCTATTTTAATTTTCTATTATATACTTCGTTGATTGAATTCTTAGGAAATTTTATCTGTGTATATTAATTGGGCATTGATGATTTTGCCACCCAGAATCAACTCACCTTTCTTTTTGAAACCATACCTTTATTTCCTCTTTGTAGATTGCCCCTTCTGCTGTCAGCTGATGTGCTTATGGTAAGCACATGTGCTAAATCTAAGCCTTTCATTTCCCTAGGCTTCAGTGATCAGTTCAAAGATGGGCGTATGACCCAACTAAAGCAAAAGGGTTTCAGTGAAACTTTAGTGAATATATCTAAGAAAGAGGTTTGTGCTCTTGTCAGTGGACTTAGAGTTGTGTAAATGTAAGTTCTGGGGTTGGTACAGCCATTTTGCAACCATAACAGACGTAACTGAAATGAATGAGGGCAAAGGTTAAAGTCAAATAATTAGCCACCGATACAGGCCTATTTACCTGGAATTTTTCATTATATGATCCAATAAATTACCTTTTTGTTTAGGTCACTTAAGAATTCCATTTGCAACTGAGAGAATCCATTTGACCATCCGTGCTCAATCCCATGGCAAGGCCCAAGCTTTGTATAACTACCCGTAGTACCTGATCTTTCAACATGAAGGAGAGAGAGAGCACGCACTTGTGCACAAACAAACATGCATGTTTAAGCACTTTGGCCTAAATGAGTAGAAGAGGTTGGAATGTGGTATTTTTTCTCTTTAAATAGTAATTTATTTCACTTTTATTTAGTGGTGCATTATGCCAGAGACTGTGCTGGACACTGGATATTCAGAGTTGAAAGATAACTCAACTCCAGAGCTTACAATGTAGTGGGTGATGATTCCAACACAAGGAACACTTGCCAGGGTAATGGGAGCATCTCCAAGAGACATCTAACTAAGATATGAAAATTGAAGTCTGCTCTAACATGTAAATACTAGGTAGCCAAGTGGCGAGAAAGCCACTGCAGGCAAAGGAAATAACGTGAGGAATATTCTTTAGGAGTTGCTGAGCTTTTAGTAACTTATGTGGCTACTGGCAATTGTGATAGGGATTTACAGTGTGAGAAAGTTTTGTGCATGACTAACTAGTACTTCTTGGGTAGCTGAGACAGTAATTAAAGGGCTGATACTCCTATCTAGAAATGATTCAGGAGCCCAGATTTGTGCCAGAATGATAGAGTATGAATTTAGCTTCTCCCTGGAATCCAAAACATTTCTCAATGTGTGTTTGTGCCTCCTGTGGGGTGTCAGTGCAGCCATAGATGTGATCTCTGCCTTCAAGGAGGGTAAAATCTGAAATGGCCATTTTGATAGTAAGCTTTACATATGTATTGATATGTGACTGGGTATTTACTATATTTGAAAGTCATAGGTAAGTGTGTTGTGCAGGAAGGAAAGCAAATAAAAGTATGCAATCTGAACAGGGAATGAGGCAAATGTCTGTAAATTATTCAGCTGTGTGTTGTCGTAGTCAACTTCCTCTTCTGATCGAATATGATTGCCTCAATCCTCTCCCTTATTAGGATCTATTGTGTTTTTTACCAAACAGGCTAGAAATCTCACACCCTCCCCCCACCTAACTGCCAGTCTTCCTACTCCATCATCACATTGCCAGTGAAATGGCTTTTAATGTTCACTGAGTGTCAGCAGTCTTCTGGGTGCCCTGGAGGAAGAAGAGCTCTGCCTGGGCATTCATTCTAAATTAAGCATAAAAATTAGTGCTCAATTGTGAAGATTTGCAAAGTATGTTTTCAAAATACCTTATGATCTTAAAGCTACTTTCCAACAGCTGGGCATTAATACTACCCAGATACTTATTTATTTCAGTACAAGCTGTCTACAATCAGGTTCCATGGTATTTTAGAATAGAAAAACAGCTTATAGCTGTAGATGATCAAATGATCCGGGGCCGTAAAAACACACGGGGGAGTTGCGTTTTGGAATTTTAAAATGTTTAAATCAAAGGGAACATAAAAATAGTAGTAGGGAAATATAATCTGTTATGGCTCAGAGAATATAGGTATGCCTACATTCTGATAAACCTCATTTAAAAAAAATCTAGATTTAATGAAGGAAATGGGGCGATTATTTGCATTTCTGAAGGATTTAGTTGAGGAAGATTTGTTGAAATATGTAATGCATCTGCTGCTTTTAAATGTTAGCTTTAATAGATTATGAACTCTCTGGTGAGACGGATAACAAGGAAACAAAGGTCAAGTATTTAAACTAATGTCAATTGAAAAATGAAGATGAACCATTCCTGCAATTATGTGTTAATGGGGAAAAAGGATTCAATTTACAATTAACAAAGCATCTGCATGCAAGGAAGTACTTGTGCTTTGAAGCCCATAGAAGCGAATCCTGGTATGTGTAATAGCAAATGACATAACATATTACACTTAAACAGCCCTCATAATTAGTTAAGCCATGTTCTCAAAAACATGTATTTCCAGAGTTTATGGGAAAAGGAGGGGGAGAGGGAAGGGAAGGGAGGGAGAAAGTATGGTGAGATAATCTCTTAGAAAATAATTTGCTTGATTACAGTAATGGGTATGTGGGAGAGGGTTGGGATGCTGAGACAAGACATATGCCACCATTTGTCTGGCTTCTATGTGAACTTGGGAGTAGGAGTCATTCCCACTATTGTCTACTGATATTCCTTCCCCTTGAAAACGCACTCGTTGATTCATTCATTCTTACGTATACATATTCCTTTTTTCATTCAATGGACACGTATTTTCTGAGCAAGTGAATATTGGGGGCAAGTGAAATATCAGGGCCCAAAGTTGGAGGAGTCCTTGCAGTAGTGCATAGAAGAAATGAGTGAATCTACGCTATTTAGAGAGAGATAGCTATGCTTTGGCCACATTCTTGAAGTCTTCCAAGTGTACTTGTACATTCTGAAAGGCTTATTAGGGAACAATGCCTTTGGAGGCTAAACTGGGAAATGAGGCCAGTAGGGTTAGTCTCTGGCTTTGACACCAAGTTCGATGTTTGACCTTCGACGAAACCTTAAGCTTTCTGTGCGTCAGTCTCCTTGTTTAAGAAAGAGGATAATTCTATAATGCTGCTCGCCCTAGCCTCACATGAATGAATTTAGGATTAATTAGATTAAAGAAGTGATCAGTGAAGCACATTAAAGTTCCTCAGAGGTGGGCACTAAGTGAGCAGGACAAATAACAATTTGAGTGTCAGCTATAGAGCTGTTATTGGGGTTAGTTTTAAATAGGTCACTTTGTGAAAACCAGAGCAAATGGTATTTTTTTTTAAAAAAAAACTATATTTCACGATAGTTTTAGATTTACAGAACAATTAAGATAGTACAAAGAGTTCAGATATACTCCACAGCAGTTTCCCCTATTGTTAATGCCTTACATTAATATTATATATTTGTAGAGTATATTGATGAACTTGTATTTATGCATTATCATTATGTAAATTCTTTGCATTATTTAGATTTCCTTAGTTTTTACCTAGTGTTCTTTTTCTCTTCCAGAACTACATCCAGGATATCACATTTCATTTATTCCTCTTGCTATGCTGACTTCTTAGACTTTACTTATTTTTGATGACCTTGACATTTTAAAAATTGTGATAAAATACGTATAACATATAATTTACCATCTTAACTGTTTTGAAGTGTGTAGTTGGGTGACATTAAGCACGTTCACATTGTTGTGCAACCATCAACACTGTCTATCTCCTGAACTCTTTTTATCTTGCAAAATTGCAACTCTTGTAGCCATTTATAACAATAACATTCCATCTCCTTCCTCCCTAGCCCCAGAAAGTACCATTCTACTTTTTGTCTCTATGAATTTGACTACTCTAACTGGCTTATTTTGCTTAACATCTTCAAGGTTCATCTCTGTTGTATCACATGTCCAAATTTCCTCCCTTTTTAAAGCTGACTCATATCTTATTTGTATACCACATTTTGTTCACCCATTCATCTGTGGATGGATGCTTGGGTTGCTTTCACTCCTTAGTTATTATGAACAGTGCTGCTATGTACATGGGTGTATAAATGTCTTTTTAAGTCCTTGCCTTCAATTCTTTTGGGTCTATATCCAGAAGTGGAATTGCTGGGTTATATGATAATTCTATTTTTAAGTTTTTGAGAAGACTTCTTACTGTTTTCCATAGCAGTTGACCATTTTACATTCCCACCAGCAATGTACGAGGATTCCAATTTCTCCATATCCTTGCCAGTATTTTTTTTTCTGTTTTATTTAATAATAGCTATTGTAATGGGTGTGAGATGGTATTTAATTTGCATTTCCATAATGGTTGGTGATGTTAAACATCTTTTCATGTGCTCATTGCCTTTTCACATATGTTCTTTAGAGACATATCGATTCAAGTTATTTGTCTATTTTACAATCAGGTTGTTTGATATTTGTTGTTGTTGAATTAGTTGAGTTCTTTCTGTATCTTGGCTATTAACCCCTTATCAGAAATATGATTTGCAAATATTTTCTCCCATTCCATGGGTTGCTGAGAATGGTAATTTAACACATTAACTGCCATGCGAGTTGAATTTAACTCACGCTAGTTTTGACCCTGGGGCCATGTGAAGCATACATAAAATATGTTGAAGTTTTTATTGTTACAATTAATATTGACAATTTAATTGTAAAATTGCAGATTAAATGAACAGAAGTCAATAAATTTCATTTTTATATTTATGATTACATTGTGACCCAAAAGAGAAGTTTTCTGGGTTTGTTTGGTGGCAGTCAATGTGTTAAAAAGACTTGCAAACACTTTTGACAGAAGAACTCAACTAATTAGACATTTTAATTTTTTAAGCAAATTTTTGAGCCCATCACCTTGTTAGTGCCTCCTAGTCTTTAACTCCACAGAGAACTTAGAATGACTCAGAATAGAATTTCTTATGCAATGAAAAGAGAAATATGAAGAGTAAGTGAATGAATGAACTCATATTGGCTTTCTATCTAGGAGATCTCTGAGTCATGAGAAGTATCAGTAAGATGTTTCTTGGATTTTTTTTTTTTTTTTTTTTTTTGAGACAGAGTCTCACTCTGTTGCCCTGGCTAGAGTGAGTGCCGTGGCGTCAGCCTAGCTCACAGCAACCTCAAACTCCTGGGCTCAAGCCATCCTCCTGCCTCAGTCTCCGAGTAGTTGGGACTACAGGCATGTGCCACCATGCCCGGCTAATTTTTTCTATATATTTGTAGTTGTCCAGATAATTTCTTTCTATTTTTTTAGTGGAGACGGAGTCTTGCTCTTGCTGAGGCTGGTTTTGAACTCCTGAGCTCAAACA
>CAUYSK010090838.1:0-55592 GCA_963575035.1 Avahi laniger | reverse complement strand
CATGCCTGTAGTCCCAGCTACTTGGGAGGCTGAGGCAGGAGGATTGCTTGAGCCCAGGAGTTTGAGGTTGCTGTGAGCTAGGCTGACGCCACAGCACTCACTCTAGCTGGGGCAACAGAGTGAGACTCTGTCTCAAAAACAAAAAAAAAAGAATTTCAAAGAAGTTTGTTTTGGTTCAAAATTAAAACCACTCTGACACTTACAAGGTAACCATGAATGGGGGCTCAAAGACAAAAAAATGAATGAGTACTCAAGGACTTAGGGTGTTCAAAGATTAAGAAGTTTTTAGTTTCCCAGAGCCTCTACACCAGGCCACATAAAGGCCATGTCAGAACTTACAAGTTAAGTTCATATTTGCTTTAAGAGCAAATGGTTTGGTTTTGTTGGATAGTTTTTGTTTGTATGATTGGTTTGTTTTGGGCTTGGGTACATTTAAAAGAACTTCTTAATAGGAAAGACATAAATCATTTACTATGTGCCATGTAGTGTTCTAAGCATTTACAAATATTAACTCATTTAATAAATGTATATAAATTTCTGTTAGTTTCAGTTACCTGTTCGGTGGTTCTGTTCCATTAAAAGTACCTCTGCTTCTTTCATTTTTCTCCTGCAAAAGATGAAGAGAATATTGTTAATAAACAGTCACAAATGCACACAAAATGTTTTATATTGTTATTAGTTATTTTCCAAACTCAGGAGTATCAAAAGGGTTTCATTAAATTTTAGTCAATTATTTCAGCTGTTTAACTTTACTAAGTTCCTAAATTAAAACCATTAAGAAGACATCATCACTATATGTACAGATAAAAGATTTGAAAAACAAATAGCTTATGGTTTCAAAATAAATTAAGATGATGCAATAAAAAGTTAGATGCACCGGGAAACAATTTAGAGTAAGATTCTCCTTGACTCCGAATCTTTCCACATTTGAGATACTTTTTCAAACTACATTCCGTCTGAAGTTCTTTGGGCGGGCAGTACCCTCCCTTGCTAGGTGAAATAATTGCTGTTCTAAATAAAGATAGAAACAATTGGTAGATGTAGTTTTAAAGATTTACTTACAAATGGAAAAAATTATAATGGAAAGCATGTCAAAAAAGAGGCTGTTGCCTAGGAAATGTTCTCCCCACCAAGAGACGATTACCTCGAAGAACTCCTGACTGTCTACGTTCTATCCCTCAACTCTGCTGGCTCCAAAAATCTCTCTAAGGTTCCAGAAATGATCATGCATACTGATTCATGCTAACAAAGCTCACAAGAGATTGATAAAGCCAAAATGCCTATGTATTAACTTATAATGAAAAATACAATTGTCAAACAGCCTGCACACTTGCTCCATCCAATTTGACCAATGTGTCTACCTTCCTTCGATCAACAAATATTTCCCAAAAGCCAGTAAATCCCAGGCATAAGCACCTCATAGACATGTTAAAGCTCAGGCCAGACTAACAGAAGATCATTTAGTGAGCTTATCAGACCAATCACCATCCAGATGCCAGTGGCCTCCACAATGATCTCTCCAGCCACCATCCTAGTCCAAGCTGCCAAGGACAAAGTGTCTAGAGTAAACCTTTAAAAGAGAGAACAGATCGTGGTCCAGCCCTACTCACACCTCTTTCACGCTCCGCATTGGTCTGATTAACAGAAGAGAATGAACTCTCAGGCCCTGCAAGGGGCCCTGTTCCCCTCCCTCTCCAGCCACCTCCAAGCAGGGCTCTCCCTTGTCATTCTCTCACTTCAGCTACACAAGTCTCCTTTTACTCTCAGCACCTCAGAGATCTTGCACACCTTCTTCCCTCTGCTTGGAAATTGTGCACGTAACTCTGCCCCTTCTCCACCCCTCCCCAAACCCCACACACATTCCTGTCTAGTAACCTGCAGATCCCAGCTCCAATTACATGACCCCATGACTAGGACAAATTCCCCTATATTAAGTTCCCAGGGCACCTTGATCTTCTCCACTGTAGCACTTGTCAGAGTTTGTAATTATACATTTAGTGATTACTTAATTTAGGTTTACCTCTCTCACTACAGAAGCTCTTTGAGGGTGGACAGTGTGCTCATTTTATTAGCACATTCCACCACAGTGAATATTCTACAGATACGTTCTTAAACGAAAAATAGCTTTGCACCCATCACCAGAACAGGGCTCAATCTGCCAGGAACCACACGGCCTTGCTGAGCGGGCACCATCCTCCCATTTTGTGCCCCCCAGCCCTGGGGCACCAGCACTTAGACAAGCACTGTCTACATGCACTGCTGTAAACGTTTTGTTTCCTATACTTCTGTGGCCAAAATAAATCTTAAGACATTAAAAAAGAAATAGTACAAAGTTCAAGATATGTTTGGGTAGCCACCCAGCAGAGAGGACTCATGGCAGTGGGTTACTAAGAAACACTATAAACACTATAAACAGAAAGAAAACATGAATTTCTGCCAAAGGAAGTCCTTGATGAGACAACACTGGCAAATGGACCCACACACACACTCGAAAGCAGCAGTTCTCAGAGCGGGGCACGGGAGACTGAGTTGGCTGCGGGATGCACAACCGAGGGGCCAACAGTGAGAAAGTGTGAGACCCCTGGAGGAGGCCCGGACACTGCACCTCCTCCTGCCACCAGGGCCTGACCCTGCAGGCTCAGCACACAGGAGACCTGGTGTGTACTGAGTGCGTTTTTCCCCATTTGCCTTACAAATCAACAATTAATTGGCATTTCCTAATTCACTGCGTAGAATGTTTTAATGGCTCACAGCTGTGGTTAATTTTTAAAAGATGTTCTCCTAACATTTCAGTCCCCTTATGTGACAGGAATGAGAACAAAACTGGTAGGAAGAAGACGCACAATGCTCTTGGCTCTGAATTCATATCTAGTCGTGGGGTCAGAGGGGGTCAACTTCATTCATTCATTCATTCATTCATTCACCAAATAGTGTGTGCCTCAAATAAGCCAGACATTGTTCCAGCTGCTGCAGACATGCACTGAGCAAGACAAAAGTCCTTCTTCTCAAGGAGGTCATCCTCTGGGAGGAGACAGACAATAAATACTTAAGTAAAATATAAAATATGTTAGATGATAAGACGTGGTATGAAGACACGTACAGCGAGGCAGTGTGATAGGGAGTGTGTGTTCATATGTGTGTGGGAGGTGGGCGGGGGGAAGTCAACATTTAAACGGGGTGGTCAAGGAGAGCCTCGATGAGAAATTGCCATATGAGCAAAGACCTGAAGGAGGAATAGAAGAGCATCACACAGATATTTTGGGAAAGACAGTTCCAGACAGAGGGTGTCAGCAAGTGCAAAGACCCTGAGGCTGAAATGTGGCCTGTCTGTCCTGGGGACCACAAGAAAAGGGGTAGTAGGAGGGAGAGCAGAGACTGTCAGGCTTCACACTATGGCACTAACGGCCACTGGCTTCAGTTGTAAGAGCCATGGAATGCAACTGGGGTGTTTTCAGCAGAGGTGCGATATGATGTGGCTACGCTGAGAACCAACCGAAGAGAAGGTAAGGGAGGAGGCAGCTAAACCATCTGGCCTAACATATCCCTGGTTTTTATTTTTTAATACTGGGACAATCCAGACGAGAGGACAGCAGTTTGGCCTACAGCCAAGAAGGTGCTTCCATAGAGTTGTGGGTTCTTCAAGGAACTTGAAGGAAATGCCCTGGCGCTAACTCTCACTCTCCTATTGGCTGATCTCGCTATTAATGCTTTTCTCACCAACTGTGTTTTCTGTTTTAATTATTACTTTTACAAGAGAAAATGTAGTGGGTTTTAATCTACTATAGAAGTAATATATGATCATCACAGAGAGCGGAAAAAGTCAAACAAAATCTTTGCATCGCATTATAAAACAACTGAACATTAAAGTACTTCTGATACTGGTTACCACTGTATGTTAGCATTTTAAATTTACTCTGAAAAATAAAAGACTTCTCCTCTAGGTAAGAGAAAGATCTTTCTATACACATGGTCATAGTAGTTAACTATTTAAGATCTACTGATATACAACAGGATAAACGCCAAACAGAAGTACAGTATTCTTAAATCCAAGCTTAGGTCAATACGGTCTAACCCTGAAATTTTTCAGCAGTGACAGTTTGAAATTAGTCCAGAAGAAATGCTTGACACATCACTAAGGAAGCCATACTTCTTTGCACAAAGACGTTCTCTCTGATCAACTCATAATGACAACATTATATAAAGTAAAATTTGGATAATACCAAAATTAAAAAAAAAAAAAGCTAAATAAAGTACTCTTTTAATTCTCTGCTCTGTTGATTAACAGGGAAAAAAGGCAGAACTGTCATCATGGAAAACAGTCTGATCCAGGGCAGAAAAGCAGCTCATCACCTGCTACCATCAAGCCATGAACCATCTCTTGTGTTCTGCAGACAAATTCATATCCTCTCCTGAACAAGACACTGCTGTTTAGTCAAACGTGATCGGCAGGCCTGGTCTCTAACTACAAACAAAGTTAAACTCTGACTCTCGAGATTTAACTCTTACAGCTGATATGCTGTATTTCTTTGGCTTCTCTGGAGGTGTGCTACAACATGTAAATCACTCTTAGTGAATCAGGTACTGTCATTACCCACCAGACCACAGCTTTTCAAACTGCTAGGTGCACAGGAAATGCCTGGGGGTCTTACTAGAATCAAATTCTGATACAGATAACTCATGTGAAAATATAACCTTTGCTATAACACACATCTCTCGGCCCTTAACTTATGAGCTGTTTTAGCTCCTCTTAATTCATTTTTATTAACATTTTACAGACATGTATTTCTTAGTTTGCTTCTGAAGTATGCAACAGTGGGGAGATTAAAAAAAAAAAGTGTTTCTCTATGACGAGGATTCCCCAGCATATCTGTGTAAAAGATCTACTTTTTTGTTTCTCTGAGGTCCTAAGATGACCAAAAGAAGACAATGTGGTAGAAAGAGGCCAAGTGTCAGGAAGCAAAGCAGAGGCTGGCTAACATTCGGTTGCTTTTCTCCCTCTGGAATCCTGTAAAATCACAGGGAGAGGAACCTGGCAGATAGGGAGCCAACGGGCAAGAGGGTACAGTGGGGCAATGACTGCTCTGAAGATCTGTAAGATAAGTTGACATCATAATCAACTGTTTATAGACTCTGAAAGGACCAATAGGAAGTACCATTGGGTTATATTAGGTCATTAAACAGGAACTGTTAGATTTCAAATCAAAAGTCTAGTTTATTATATCTCAAATAAGAACCAATACAATTACTCAAAGTATGCACCTAAACTACTGACACAGTTTTGTCATTTTAATGGTAGCTTGTTTATGCCAGCAGTGAAGAAGCCTGGACAGTGAGCGGCAATGAAATTGTGAAGGGCATCTTTCACAGCTTGCTGAGAATTGAGTGTGCTTTCTTGCAAGAAGTGGTCCAAAGCCTGGAAGAAGTGGAAGTCAGTCAGTGCAAGGTCTGGTGAATACACAGTGCATGACAGAGAGTTTCCAAGTCCAGCTTCCATAGTTTGAGTAGCGTTGTTTTTTGTGACACGCGGTATTGCAAGAGGATTGGTCTATCTCTACTTACTAATTTCGGCTATTTAATCACAAGTATCCTCATCATTTCATCCCATTGGTTGCAGCAGACATCCACTGTAATCGACTGACCAGGTTTCATAAAGCTATTGTGGATAATACCAGCACTGGACCACCAAACAGACACCATTAGCTTTTTTGTATGACTATTTGGTTTTGGATTGTGTTTCAGCACTTCTTTATTTAACCACTGTGCCAAATACTTGTGATTGTCAAAAAGAATCCATTTTTCATCATACATAATATGGTTCTCTTCTGACGCTCATTTAATTCATGTGGAACCCAACTATCCAACTTCTTTACCTTGCCCATTTGTTTCAAATGGTTCAATATTGTTGGAATAGTAATGTTAAACCTTGTTACTAATTCACATATAGGTTGAGATGGATTCACTTCCACTACAGCTTTCAGTCCATCATTATCCACCTTGGTCTCAGGTCACCCACATGGCTCATTTTCAAGATTCAAATCACCTGAATGGAACTCTCGAGCCATTGATGCACTATGCATTCATTAGCCACATCTTTCCCAACACTTCATTGATATTTTGAGCTGTCTGCACTGCATTGGTTCCACAATGGAACTCATATTCAAAAATCACACAAATTTTTGACTTATCCATGGTTTCACAAAAATTGCTCTAAAAAAAAAAATTGAAAGATAATGGCAAGTCAAAATGAGTGTTTGAAAGAAGATGTACCTTCATAATCAAAAAAGTGTCAAAGTGAAATGTCAGAGATATCAACTATCAAACTTAGTACTCAAGGAAATCAGACATTCCATACTTAATAACCTAAATATTAAGGGGAAAAAAAACTATTAGCCAACAAGAATAAGAATAAACCAAAGGGTGGGTGAGGTGGCTCACACCTGTAATCCCAGTACTCTGGGGAGGCCGAGGCAGAAGGATTGCTTGAGATCAGGAGTCCAAGACCAGCCTGAGCAAGAAAGGCTCCATCTCTACCAAAAATAGAAAAATTAGCTGAGTGTGGTGGTGCGTGCCTGTAGTCCCAGCTACTGGGGAGGCTGAGGCAGGAGGATCCCTTGAGCCTAGGAGTTTGAGGTTACTGTGAGCTATGCTGACACCACTGCACTCTAGCCAGAGTGACAGAATGAGACTCTGTCTCGAAAATAAATAAACAAAAGTATACACAGCTTGGGGCAAGGTTTAAAGAAGCATAACACCACCTACGTACAAAGGCACGTGGCAGAGGGCAGACACACTCATTCTGTGTGGCTCCTGTGGCTTGAACCCAAAGGTGAAATATAAAAAGAGATGGACTTGGGCACAATGTAAGAAAATACTTTCTAACAAAATACACTTCTCAGATTCAGAACTTTTCTCTTCATAATACAAAGTAATGAGCTCCTCTCATTAGTGACACGGCATCCCCTGCCACTCCCCGAAGCCAGCTCCACGACCGCATGCATCCCAGGCTCTGTGCCTACGATGCTTTTTCATTTCTAGGCCATCCCTTCAGGCTTGAAAACTCAGCTTCAATGAACCTCCTCTGGGAATCTTGTGCTGCCTGCCCTCCAAGCAGAGTGAGGAGCCTGTTCCTCGTCCAGGTAGCCTTGGTACACCTCCTCCCCGCACCATTTCCCTCTGCTGCGAACCCCGAGACTGGCAGGTGTTGGAGGGCAGAATTATGTGCCGTTTATCTGCATATCCACAGTGCTGTGACTTTGACCCAGCACGCACCTGAAGATGGATGGAAGGAAGAAGAGGAGAAGAGGAAGGTGAAGACAGAGATGGTGATGCCTAAGTTATCACCTTATGTATACTGCAGAAGGAATCGATACTCAGAAGGACGTTACTTCGAAGGAACTTATTCTACGTAGAAAGACATGAATTACTGTGGCCTTCGATAAGGTTTATCACTTTATATATGTTTATAATCTATTGCTATAGCTGTTTAGAAATAGTCCCAATATTTTGCTTTTATTGTTATATATAAGTACACATAAATTATTCAATAGTACAAATGATTTCCCTGTAAGTTTGTATATGAAAAACAAACCATCTTTCATAGTTACTAGGAAGCCTGCAGAAAATGTGCCCATGGCATCTCCCTGAAGTTTAGAAGAAGTCCTATGTATATTATTAAAGCAACAATAATTACTCCTCACAAGGATTTCCATAAACCACACCTGCACCTTTCCCATGGACATGTGAACCCACACCTGAGACCAGAGAGCCTGGCTAGGCTTCTGCACGGGGCACCCACTGCAGCATAAGCCCGTCCCACCGGTCCCTGCTCTCCCAGCCCTCCCCGTCACGGGACAATCAACACATTCCCACCCTTACCTCTCCCGACAGCCTGGTCCCTTTAGTCCCACTTTCTTCTCTGGGCTACTGCCCTGGGGGGGCAACAGAGGGTTTCTGAGCTCTTCAGGTGCTGAAGCCAACGCAGGCTAACACCAGGGCAAGGCCTGACAAAGGGGGCTGCAGCCTGCACACCGTGGGTGGCAAGGCCATTTGCATATGAACTGCCAGTCCTGTTTCCTTTTGTTATTACAGAGGGAAACACAGTGGACCTTCTTCATAATGAGAATGGTATAGTGTCCAAAGACTTAAGGAAGGTCTTTATTTTTTTTAAGTTTTGCCAGTTCGTCCCTATATTTGACCAAACTAGAGGGGAAATACAGTGGTAAAATTCAAAGTGAATGTTTGCTGCCTCTGAAACTCCTCAGTCAGCTGTGAAGGAGAAGGATGCTGCTCCTCCAGAAGACCCACCTGGATTTTGACTTTAGGGCAAAGGCCCCCAAATCCCAGTCCCCCATCAGGAAAAGCGCGGTTAACTTATTAGAAAGAATTTGCCCAACACCTGTCATCCCTGTAATAAGCCTAGGGTCCATATCTGAGAAAGGAGACAGAGGAAAAAGAGCTGCATTTGAGAGCTCACCGCCCCTGCAGCTTCACGGTCACTCTTACAGCAGCTCGTGGCAGGAAGGAAAGTGACGGGGCAGGTGCAGAGAGGGTCAATAACTTTCTAAGCTCAGCTCCACCCATGGGGCTTCTGGACCCGAAGAGCCCTCTTCCCACCCTATTCCAAACCACCTCCCACAGGGGACACTCCATACTCACCTGTTCTACAAGAAAAGAAACACACGACTGCCCTAAGGAGATGACACAGCTAGGACAACAGGATTCAATGCTAACTAGGCTAACAAGAAAAATGTTAAAACAACCCAGGAACCGATAACTAAACGTCAAACAGACACACATGGCCCAGTGCAGCCACTTGGCAGGAACAGGAACACAAGCCCCTCTTTGAAGTACTGTGTTGAAGCCCCCCAGAAATCTCCCCAGGAGGCAAGCAGGAGATGCCCTGCAGCCGCACCTGGCCCACGGGACTGGGAGAGGGTTAAGGCTATGGCCAAGAGCCAGTACCTGTGATACGCCCCAGTGCAAAGGCAAGAGGTCTTTCTCTATTCCTGGCTACAAGAACCAACAGAACACTCAGGGACACTTCCGGAGAGCCTTGCTGCAGACCCTGAAACTCAGGAACCCCGAGGTAGCCTTACAGTTCGTCATGGTACACTGCATGTCGTCCTCCCAGGCTTGGCAGAAATTTACACAAGTGTTAACACCAAGGGGCAAATAAAGAGCCAAACTTTGGAAAACAAACCAACAGGCCATCCGGGGCAGTCTTTCGCGTTGGGGAAAAGAGAGAAAAACCATTTTTTTAAAAAATGAAAATATGTGTTTGTCTACAATTAAGAACGAAAAGAAATGACCAGAAAGCAGTGGCGGGTGGCGGACAAGGGTGACACTCCAGTCTCCAGCAGGAACAGAGAGTTCACACAGCCTGGGCGTGTGCTTGCTTCCATTCCCGCCCACCCACAGCTTCTGGGGCAAACAAATTCTTGGCTGGGCAGGTACGTGTGGGAGGGCTGATTTATTTTCCAACCATTAGAGCTTTGCCCAGAACTACTTAATCAGGATTCTTCAAGGTCATACATTTAAATAGGATGTTACAGCCTTACAAAACAAATAACTCTGGGGTCTGTGGGGCAGGAGGGTGGGGAATAAAAGGGGGAGAAGGAGTTAACCACTCTCATCTGATCGGGCTTCCCATCCACTCTTCCCTTAGATCTACTGTATACTCTCAGAAAATTGACTAACTGGGAAAACGCACAGCTAAAAGAAATAATAGCTATTTAATAGAATGCTTACTCTACGGCAGGCACAATTCCAAATGTTCTGTCTATATTGACTTATTTGACCCTCACAACAATCCTTTGAAGTGGGTACTATTATCATTATCAAGTCTATTTAACAGATGCACAGAGAGGGTAAGGGACTTGCCCAAGGACCAGGAGCAGGCAGTGCACCGGGCTGTTTGTGCATTTGCCCTACGCTATACTCCCCAACTCCATGCTCTGCTGTCCTGCCCCTCAAAAAGACAAAAGTGTAACAAGAGCTCATTTCAGTCACAGTATATCTAATTAATTTTCCCTGTGCAGTAGAGTTTTCTTTAAGCTACTTTCCTGAAAGGAATATTATCAGAGCCAGTCCCCCGCCTTAAAGTACAGATAGGACAGTACCAACCCTGCTGCTTAAAAAGCCATATAATTTTAGTAGGGCTGGAAAAGTCCCAAGGCTCAAACCACAATTCACACTCAGAGAAGTTCTAGGCAAAGCTTTGATCCTGTTAAAATGTAAAAGCTTCTGGGAGGTGTACGTTTTATGCTGTTATCAGTTTATAGGGAAAGCTGCATTGTTATCTTTTTAAATACAATTTAATGATAAGAACTTCAGGTGGTTTCCAGGCATCCGATTCACCTGTCCAGTTCTGACTTGTTCACTGTTGGGTACCTGGAACTCTGCAGGACCTGACGCAGAAATAGCTGCTCAATACTGCCAGCGTGGGCGAACAAAATGAATGAATGAGTGGCTGTAATTCTTGCAAATGCTAGGTTTAGGGCAAACTTACAACGCATGTAGGTATCAATGGGGCAGCCAAGTTGGGCAAAGTACGACTCAAAAAGTCTAGATCTGATCCAGTAAATCACTGTAAGACAGTATTGACTCTGAAAGAAACCTACTGGTTTAAATAATAGAATGCAGAGAAAGGTCTTTTTTTGGGAGGGCAGGGGGACAGAGTCTCGCTCTGTCACCCTGGCTAGAATGCAGTGGCATGATCACAGCTCACTGCAACCTGAAACTCCTGGGGCTCAAGTGATCCTCCTGCCTCAGCCTCTCAGAGTGCCAGGATTATAGGCATGAGCCACGGCACCGAGAATGGTATTTTTTTGAGCTTATTAATGGATTATATTTTAAAATGCACATTGAGCTAATATGTTTAATAAATATTATCTGTTTAAGAAGGTAGTGCTATCTACATTATTTTACCTGAAATTATACTGTCTCAAAAGGTAATGTGCCCTAGGGCATCTCCTTTTCTTCTCCCTGGCATTCCCGTATCCTAGTCCTCTGTGTACCCAAAATCCTCCCCCAATACCGGAGGAGGATTCCTTCTTCCAGGAAATGTTCCCTGACTTTCTGGCCAGAAGAGGTCATTTGTACTAAAAGGTACTTTGTTCTTTCCTTTTGTACACAAACTCACGTCTGAACCGTAGTTATTTTTCTCATCCACATAATCCGTCGTCCCCAACTTCATCTCTGTATTCCACAAGGAACCAAACATTTTTCCTAACCAAAATCAGGCATTCAGTCAATCTTCAGACTGTTTTTTAAAAGACTCCTATGGAAGTGCTCCAAGGATACCACACACATCTGTTTCTGATGTTCGAATATACTTTAGATATTTTTAAGCTATAATTTGAGAAAACACCCCGAAATGATTTATTTGCAAACTTTTCATGCATTGCAGACAGACCTCTGCCCGCTGATGTGATGTGTGCCAAATGAACCCGTCCGGGCCAGGCAACCTTGCAGCCCTCACAGGAGGCTACTGTCTGCTCTGTGCTCACACGTGAATTTCTAGTAAGTGTGACGCCCGTGAGGGAAGCTGTAGCTCCCACTCGGTCTTGTGGAAAATACCTGCACGCACAGTCTGCTCTCCTGAAGTTGCTGGAGCAAGCACACAAACGCAAAACCACACCTGAGCGTGGGCTTCGATTAAATGCCAGGCAAGGCTCAGGGGCACCTGTATGGCCTTGTTTTCATGGCACTGTAAAAAGTCCTTTGTGATAACATCCTACTTGAGAGCAGGTAAATATTTATTCTAAGAATTAGATGTTTCCTGTATGACTAGATTTATGATAAGGAATGTGAGCAACTGTTTCCTAAGTTTAGTTACAGGGTTACCGCACTGAAACAAATATTCCCTACCTTAGACTGGTTGAACTGAGAAGTATGCTGGGATCCTAGGCAAGTTATTTAAAAACAAAAAAAAAAACTGTTATGATTTGCAAACAATTATCTATTAGAACAGACTTAAAATACTATGCATTTTAAAATACTACAGCAAGGTATACAGTTTTATTAAACACAAAAGATGATGTGAATACAGCTATTATATAGTTAGCAACACCTGACTTCACATTTCTTACATCTTCATGACAGCCTCATTGTTAACGACGATGCCGTAAATAAACATTATAAATGTAAACTTCAAAAAACTTACACTGGTAAGATACCACTTTATCTGTCTTATATGGTATAGTTTCATATAAGATTTCAGTTTATGAAAGGACTCACTGCCCCCTAAAAGTCTGAAAACTTCTGTTAGTGTTTCTTAAACACCAGTCTATGGATCGGCAGCAGTAGACCCATGTGAGATTTTTTTAATATATGTGTTCCTGGGCCCTCTCCTTGGTAATTCTCTTCTAATAGGTGTACAGTAGAAGTGAGAACCTAAAGTTAGATTTAAAAAAGGTAGGGAGGGGAAACACAAATACAGTCAATACATCACCATCTTCACAGAATTCTTGATCGTATGCTTTAGCAAAATCAAGACAAAATATGTCAACATGCCCTTAACATATGAACTCATGTCAGACCTACTAAAACTCTAATTTTTAAAAGTTCACAAGTCATCCATCCATTTAACTATACGTTTTAAGATTTCACTGACAATCAATAGCCAGAGCATCAAGTTGGCTTCCAGAATCTCTCATTTTATTTAAAATTTGGACAAAGATTGTTTTTCTCTTGTATTCGACCCCTTTTAAACACTGCATGATTTTCCAAAGATCGTCATCATCAGGTCTTTCAAGTATTTTCAAGCTCCTTCTGCACACCAGAGCACTTGAGCAGCCGATTCCTAACAATGGGCACTGCGTATCTCCCCCACGCTGAGCTACGCTTCCCTAGAACTGCTGCAGTTGTGTCCTGTTAACGGTTTGATAACCAGTTTTTTCGCTTAAAAAGACGGAAGTAAAACAGCATTTGAGTAGAAGCACAGATTTTTTAGATGGAAGGACTCTGGAACGCAACTGCCCTATGATTTTCTAGGATAAGGGAAATATATTTAAGAAATACACCCAAAATGCAACAGGTACTGGCAGAGTGAGAACTCAGCAACTGGGTTTCCATGGTTTAGGAACTAAAGAGATGTAAGTTCAAATTCAGATTCTTCCACTCACTAGCTATAGGCTCACCGTCAAACCCTTTGAGCCACAATTTCCTTACAGGAATGGGAATAATACCATCCAGGGTTGTTACGTTAATTAAAGTGAAGACAATTAATGGTCTTCTAGAACAGTATCTGACTCCAAATAATAAGCACATAATAAGTGTTAGTTGCAGCTGTATACAAATTTTTGTTGTTGTTGTTTTAGGGAAAAAGGCAGCGTTCTCTGAGTGTAGGGTGAACTAACTCGAGACCTCTGTGTTCTGGAGGCGGAGACTGAAGGAATTAGGTGCTAGAGCCTCCCCGAGATGTGAGCATGAACGCTGTGGGCCTGTGGGAACAAAGCAGGGAGTGACTCAACTCCTGGGGCTCATTTCCCAAAACCCGAGAGGGCAAAAGGTTAGGGTCCCAGGAGGAGCAAAGCCCTGACCCATCCTCACACCTGCTGGAGACAGGATTTCAGGTGAAGATGTTATCAGGGTTCCTGTGGAGACCACAGGGAACACAGGGTCTGCACTCTGCGAGAACCCCCTCGCAAAGCGCTCAGAGGCTCCCTCTTGAGTGGACCGCAGGGGACTGACTGGGCCAGGTACATGAACGGCGAACCGCGGCGACCACAAGTGGTGGAGAGTCAGTGGTCCCTCTTCCCTTCTGGGGGGCGAGGGATCCCAGCAATGACTGAGAGTGAACTTCCCATACACCCTGAAAGTAGGACTCTGCACCAGATTTAATTTGATTCAGAAAAATTTAAATCAGGTTCAGCCTAAGGCCATGCAGCTAGTAACGGCAGAGCTCAGATTCAAATCCAAGTGTGTCTGACTCCAAAGCCCTCACTCCTGTGACCTGCCTCTGTGAGCAAACCTGTTCAAGCATGAGTTCCACTAATGGGAGATCACGGCAGCACCATCTCAGGTGGAGATCAGTACTTAATTTTTCAATTAAAAACATTTTCTAAGTAAAAAATTCTTGTTTTTTGGCAGATCTATCTGGACAGGCTGGATCTATTAATATTAATATAAGGGCTGCATTTACAATGTCCCCTCTATCCCCATAAAGAGGAAGTTTGGGAGAAAAGAATATACTGTGAAGAGTCTGCATTAAAAAATAACGCAGTGGTAAATAAAATTTATAGGAAGCCACTGGTTTGGACTGAGCTCCCGCACTAGGCCCAACAGACCAAATCGAAATGGAGTTACTCGTGCTGAGTGTCAAGCCACCACGCTGAAACTAAGTTGTTCCAAGAAATCAGGGGAGAGAGAGATGACAGCCCAATCCCCAAACAGGCCAGTTTTAGCATGATAAGGAAGTCCCCTCTGCTTTAACCTTTAAAAGGAAAGTAACTTTGAAATGACTAATCTGCTGCTTGTTCACTGTTTCTGCTTCCTTGAACTCTTTTTCTGCCCATAAAGCCAACCTCTGCTAGGCTCATCGAAATACTTCCTTTATTTCATTCTATTTTATAGAACAAGGTGTTGCCTGATTCTAGAATAGCAAATAAAAGCTAATTAGATCTTTAAACTAAATTTGTTGTAATTTTGTTTTTTGACAGCAGGTTAGTCTTCAGTACCTCCAGAGATATGTTTAAACTCCGTATAAGAAACAGAGTCCCGGAGAAACGAATCCACCAGAGTGAAGGAAGGATGGCCACACCTCCTGGTACCCTGGTTCAGAGGAAGTCCTGAGGGTGACTCGGGCAGCCATGCAGTTATGCTGGTGAATACACCCAATCCCATTCCCATTAGGCAAGCATTTGGCAAACGCTGGCCCTCCATATACCTTGGCTTTGAAAGAGAATCTGATACAGGCAGGTGTCCTGTCATACCCAGACATGGGGGTCTTGAGAAGAATCTCTGATGGGCTAATCGATTTGATATAAACCAAAGAACTTCTTTTGTTTCCAAATTATAGCCATTAACAAAGGCCAGATTTATATAAATGACTTAATGCCATATCTCAAAGAAGATGGTTTTAAATTAATATGTATTTCCTAAATGTGAGATGAATGGCTTGAGCATGTATGAAAAAATGCTGAAAGGCTTTCCATTTGTCCTGGTGGAAATCAACAACAAAAGTGAAAGGCACACACGGGGGTGAGGAGACTGAGCGGGCTCACCTCAGAGGCCTCCCCATGATGAAGACTCCAGACGGGTTACCAACTCTAAAGCCTCGCTGGTAGAACAGCAGCACCTGCACCACCTGGGAGCCTACCAGAAATGAGGAACCTCAGGCTCCATCAAGAGCTACTAAATCGGAATCTGCATTTCAGCCAGATCCCTGGAGATCTGCACGCATGGCCAAGCCTGAGAAGTTCCTTACTTAAGTACACTCAGAAGTGCTGTGCTGAAGTGCTTCTGTGTTCTGTGATTTTAACCATCCACCAGACCTTTCTCAGAAATTAAAATATTCCTTAAATATTTCAAAGTAACAGAAAGGCTATTACCCTAGAAAAATGACTCGATATTTATCAATCTGTAGAAGACTGCCTCCAGACGAGCTGTGTCATAGCCAGTGATTTTCCTTGATATATTTTAAAGCCATTGATGCTGTTTTTATTATTTGCTTATGATTTTCCTCAGTCATAACGACAGCAACTCCTAGAACTTTAAAAAATATCCTGAACTGGCCAGGTGTGGTGGCTCACGTCTGTAATACCAGCACTCTGGGAGGCTGAGACAGGAGGATCACTTGAGGTCAGGAGTTTGAGACCAGCCTGAGCAAGAGCAAGACCCTGTCTCTACTAAAAATAGAAAAAATTAGCCAGGTGTGGTAGCATAGGTGTGTGGCATATATCTGTAGTCCCAGCTACTCGGGAGGCTGGGGCAGGAGGATCGCTTGAGCCCAGGAGTTTGAGGTTGCAGTGAACTACGCCAGTTGCAGTGAACTGGCACTCAAGCCCATGCAACAGAGCAAGACTCTGTCTCAATTTAAAAAAACAAAAAATCCTAAACTAAAACAAAAAATTAAAAGATTCTATTTCACCTTTTACCATCCTTTCCTTACTATGTCAAGTAATCAATAGTGAGTTAACGAATTCTTAAATATATTCTTGTTTTGGTAGGCTCTAATCCAATATGAAATTCTTAAATACATTAATGAGGAGTTATAAATAAAATTTGTCAAACAGAAACATACTTTTATAACAAAAATCACACCCTCTATTCAATCACCTCAAGCTTCTTTCATCTATTTTCTAATTTAGATTTCTAAACCTGAGCTTCCTAGAACAAAAGATAAACTTTATTTCCTCTAGTCTTAGGTGCTCAGAGAGGTTATAAGTAAAAAGGAAGAATACTTAGGATTTACCATTAGGTAAAACGTACAGATATTTGCAAAAAATAGGATATCTTCTTTAACCACTAAAATTTAAAAAAGCCTGAATTACATAAAAATTCTGTACTTTCACATTTCAAAAACATTGTAAGTAATGCATATGGACTGGGAACACTGGAAAAAAAACTAGATTATCTAACTAAATGAATAAATAAATAAATCGATAAAGGGAGCATCTGAATGCATATTAACCTTAAAAAGTAGCTATGTCAGGGAAGAAATATAGATCATACTGCACTGAAAATTTAAGTTACCCATTCAATAAAAGTATTTCATGAGTTACTTGTATACTAGTGTGGCATATTATTTTGGTGGTCCCTAATGAACCATGCTCTCTGGTAACCCCACCCATGTGTCATGCCCTCCCGTACCAACTCTGGGCTGGACCAATGGGACATTAGCAAGCAAGCATGATGCAAGCAGAAGCTTGGTAAGTGCTTGCATACTGGGGCCTGTCCTCTCAGAATAGCATGATATTCAGCTGCCATATGAAGAAGACTAAACCACACAAAAGCTCTCAGCTGACCCCATCAAGGCACTAGACATGTGAGTAAACCATCTTGGATGTTTCAGCCCCAGCCTCTATCTTACTGGAAGCCACTGTAGATAATCAGAGAGACCAGCAGAACCACCACCTAGCTGAGCCCCAGCTCAGACTCATAGACTTACGAGCAAATAAAATGATAGTTCTGTTAATCCAGTAAGTTTTAAGATGGTATGTTATACAGTAATAGATAATCCAAAAGGCTGAGAAACTATATCTGGCTTAGAATGCAAGAGACTTATGAAAAAAAATCTAGATTTCTTTACTAGATTTTTTTCTACTTTCTGGTTATGACCACAAAAGATAAGCTCAGACTCAAAAGAACATTTAGTAAGTTTAAATCAGGGGTAACTGAAGGTGTCTCTTTCATAGGATCGGATTAATAGTTTAGTCTTACTGATAAAAGAAAAATTCATCTTTTCTCCATAAAGAAAGAAATAGGGCTGAAATAACACTAAAGCAAAAGCAACCAGAAGAATATTATGGAAATTAAAGTCAGTTTCAAATAACAAAGTATTAGCAGAAGTTGGGGACATATGAACAACAGGGAAAGTATACCTGGGATAGAACTAAAGGTTTGTAACTGCTGAAGCCTAGAAAATGGTACTCAAGTTTTTATTTTCAATCTTCTGCACCTGGAAAGAAGGGAGAGATGGGAAGATGTAGGGAGAGAGGAAGATTTTGCAAAAATGGATTTATTGGGGAGTTCCAAAAGAGTTTAAAGATTAATTAAATGGTCTAAGTAGGGAATAATTATAATCAACTTGAAATAATGCCGCTTTTCACATTATTACAGCATTTCCTATTATCTCTTATCAACTTCACAATAACTTCTAAGGCAGAGATTTCTTCATATGGGGGAGGGGGAAATTCCCTCTGAAAATCCAAACAATGATAAGGGTCCCAGAAACACTTAACTACATACATACTTTAAGGAAGACCTCCTGTGGACTCCACGTTAAGAATCTATGTTCTCTGGTCAAACAGGTCTATGAGTCTGATATCACTGGTGAGTAAACAGAAGTCTTCAGCTCATCCTGATCTTAGTCTGATAGGACCAGCAATCTAACCTGTCAGAGGTCTCATCACTGAACCTTCTAACTTTGGCTTACAATCAAAATGGGGTTGCTGAACCTGAGGAAAAACAAATGCCTCCAAATTTCCTATTTAAACAGTGTAAGAGATCGGGAGGCATTTGAAGGTGAAAGAGAGGAGGAGGAGAGACCAGCCCTTTGCTGGCGAAAGCATCGGTAGTGAGGTCACGGGAACTTCGCTTCTGTAAGACATGCCAAATGCATACACTAAAGCCAGTGAGGTGACGGTCGTGGGATGCGATTCCTACTCAATGTCTTTCTATACAGAAATCTTTCCTCTGTTTCACAGAGGTAGAGCAGATGAGGTCTGCACCCCTGGACCCCAAGCAGGGTGGCGCCCTTCCCCAGCTCCTGAAGGTTCTCCGTGGAGCAGCAGAGCTGAGCTGTGGTTGAGAAAAGGCCGAGGGTGAAAACCACAACCCAGCCACACTCAAACCATTCTTAATATTTGAGGAAACTCAGGAGACTGCAGTTATACGGCCCTTACTTAACGACTCCACTACATTCCTGTTTGTGGGTGTTAGTGTCTTCCTCATTGTGACGATTTTCAACTTATGAATAGAGAGTATAAACCTTACCCCATTACTTATTAGTTTACTAGTCTGAGCAGATCTTTGTGCCAATCGAGGTTAACTTTATAGACTGTAGACTGCAGACTAAGGTCCACACTTGAATTTGGACGATACAATGTCCAACGAACATACAACATTCTATATAATTTTTGGATGGCTTACTAGTGCTTGAGTCTCTTATTCCCTATCGACTTCCAAGTATTTTTAAAAGGCTGTATATTAAAAAAAACTAGAGAGCTATATTATATGTGATTATTTCACCATTAAGCTCAAAAGCTTCTTGCTTAGAGATGGTTACCAAGTTAGTTTTCCCCTACTCCATATCCATGGGAAATACACCCAACACTGTGCTATAAACTACCAAAGTTGGGGTCTTGATGAAGTTGCTGCCAAGCTATTTTCTCGTTTCCAACATGACAGCTACCACAATCGGACCAAAGAGAGTAAGCCACCTAAGAGCCCATACAGGTGCCTAGCAAGTCTATACGAAAACTACTCACAGATCAGTAGGGATATTCATCTCCAATCTCAGCCTCTGACTAGAAAATTCCACTGTACAACAATAAAGTGGTTCTTGAAAAGACAAATAAAAATCTTTTAAAATATTTCTCTGCCTCTCTCACCTCCAACTCCACCCATTCAAGCCTTACCCATTGTTCTGCTTTCTGCACAATTGCCACCTTTTGCATTAAAATCTTCCATAAATCACACCCTGCCTAAGAGTCATCTCTGGGAGAAAGAAGTCAACTCCCAGCACTCCACCTCTGCTTCTCCAATGGTGCCATCATTTTCTACCTTATGTGGTCTTATTTTTTCTTTAAGCAATATGAGCATAGGACTTGTGTGGTTTTGTCTTTCTTCCAGTGCCTAGCGCTTTGCACATACACTGTATGTATGCGTGTGTATGCATGTGTTCTGGAAGGGCATGTGGATACACACTCAAATTTACTGAGCACCTACTACGTCCCAGGCAGTATGTTTTACCTACACTGTTGCTTTTTATCTTCACAAAGTCTCTATCAAATAGTCATTATCCTCCCCATTTTGCTGGTTAGAAAACTGAAATTTAGAAAGGTTAACACTTGGCCAAAATCACAGAGCTAGTAAATAGCAGAGCTAGGATTCAAATCCAGGCTTGACTGATTTAAGAGCCAATGCACTTAAGAATAAATTTAACACCCATTCAATAATTATTTAGTGAATAGCACTTCTATGCAAGGTATTGTACTGAGAACTCTTGAGAATTAAGGTGCTTTAAGTTCGACAACTATAATGAAAGTAACTATACTAGAAAGTAGACAGTGACAAATCCAAAAAAAGAGTTTGCATAAATGTTAAGGATATTCAGAGGAGTATGAGATCACTTTTTGGGGGGAGGGAAGGGGAGAGGAGTTGGGTGGTAGGAGAATTGAGATAATCATGAAGATGATGACACCGCGTTGCAACTTGGATTTGAACAAGGAGAGATGAGAGGTATACTGTGCTAAAGATTAAACTGCATTTACCGCAGTATTCTTCCTAAAGCACGAAATGGACTAATAAATTACATTCAGTAAGATTTGTATCCTTGATAGCAAAGACAATTTCATAGATTTGTTTTTTATGCAACATTCATTCTGGGAATATTCAATAAATATTTAGTTTTTGAGAAAGGATGGCAAAGAAGGGGCATGGGGTGCCTATTTCTTAGAGTAGTTATTAATAATTAGCTCAAACACACTGTTCCACATGGAGCCCAGTTTTACAATACATGTTAATGAAATTCTCTTCCAGTCACTAACAATCTTCCATTAAATTGTAAGTATTCTCTGTCCAATTATAAAGTACTTTCTGTGTCCACCACAAGGTGACTAGCCCAAATCACTGCCTTATCAGTTTTACTCTCAAAACTAAATACAAATCCATTTAAATCTACTTTATCTATACATCAAAGAATTTATCTTTAGAAAATACCTTTGTATTAAAAAAAGGTAAAATTAACAAAAGGTGCCCATCTAACCTGAAAGAGAAACAACGAGAATCATCTACATGCAAAACAACAACAAAAATATAAAGGCAAATTTAACTGTTAAAATAAAATACCAGATCCACTTCTAAAGGAAAACAAGTGTTTGTCTAGTAAACGTGTTAGAGAAAACGAGCCAGTTGTAATGCGCCTTAAGCAATGAAAACCTGTTTCCTCCTTTCCTTCTTGTCCTTTGAAAAGACAGCATGTCACAGGGAGGCTTTTTTATAACAGCATCCATCCTCGTGACAAATGTTTGCCAAGGGTGTGGGGGACAGGCGGGAGGAAAGGAATAAAAAGGCACAGCAAGCAGAGGAGAGATCGGAAACAGCAAGACGCCATCTGCTGACAGAAGGGAGAAAAGAGGAGGAGACATCTGAACGCACCACTCCAGGACCAGCGTGTTCGAAGACACGCAACAAATCAGCTTCTCACTTGTCCTCATGAAACAGGTATTTTTTACTCTGAAATTATCTTAAGTTTTGTCTTTACCTTTGTATGTTTCATGTTCTGAAAATTACTATAAATCAAATTATGTAGACCATCTACTTCATTCCTCAACTAGAGTTACACCCAAACCATCTCAGGCATTATGGTAGTATTACACTGAAGGGAACAGAAGTATCCCAATAATGTATTTCAGCATATCCGGGCAGAGCCAGATAAGGGACGATTTCTTTGGCTAGGAGCAGTCATCTAAGTTTTAAGCACACCCGGGACAGGAGAAGACTAAAGAATACTAAAGGATGATCCTCTAGAGCCCAAATTTTGCCACTTTTTTTCAGCTCTAACAAATTGTACCAATGATTACTTTTCCTTTTTACTGTCTACAAACAGAATGCTGGACATCACTAACCACTGGTGACAAGCGAGCTAAGCAATCTATCAGTCTCCTGTGCCACAAGGAGGAGAAGCTCCTAAGAAGTCAAAGCTCTGTGACATGAATGAAATCACACCTGAGTGCCACGTCTCAGAGGTGAGGAGAAGGCAGGGAAATGGGACAACGCAGCTGACCTGCCCATGCATCTTTAAGAAATTCTAACATTGGTTTCCTTTTCTCTTTTTTCCTTTAACCTCTCCCCCCACACAAACATATACACAAACGCACACACGAGACTGTTTCCTTATCGAATATACCCATATTCCCACTTGAGTCCAGCGATTTCAGTTTCACAGGTAGTTTCTTCCAATACCCCTATTTTTGGTATGTGACATTTCTTAGCATTTAAGAACTATTTGGCTATCAATCGCTTGAAGGGTAGCCGAGCACCACGGGACAAGAGTCACCAGTGGACGTCACGGTGGTCTGAGAGCTGGAGCGGTATTACTGCACAGGAGTTCTCATCTCAGAGAACTTGGGGTTGGCTACTTCACAACTCTGGTCATTTCAAGCATTCAACCTAAAAAAATCGTTTTCAGTGATTTACTGTGTCTACATTGATCTATTAGATTGTTTTTCCATCAAACAGAATTTAAGAAACATTGATATTTTGTTACAGAAATATGACGTTTCTTGCTTTTGCTGTGGTCTTAGACGCGAGGTGTGCAATGGTCACAAACGGGCTCCACAAAAGCACCTAAGAGCCATGTCACAGAGAGGGGCATGCCTTCTAGGTCATGCTAACTATGCTAATTTTCGAAGCAAGTATGTCAAATTTTAAGGAATTCAGTGTTGTGACAGCATAAATGGATGCCAGGCTGGGGGCTCTGGACCACTAAAATGTTCCCCATTGAAATTATTTAATTATTGACAACTTTTAAAGAATTTTTCCTACAAAGGTTTTTCAGGAACAAATGATCTATATAAAGCTGGGGCACACTCACAAAAAATCTGGAAAGGAAAAAAGAAATGTGGACAGACCCTAATATTTTCACAGAAGAAAATGCACTCAAGGCTTGGTGATGTGTGCAAACTTAAAGCACCGGACTCCTCCGAAGTGCCAACAGTGGATGATCCCAGTGACACAAATTTACAGAGAAGATCGCTCATTAGGAGAGGGCACCTGGTGTTGTAGAGGGAGTGCTGGGCTGGCGGTCAGAAAAACCTGATTCCCATTCCCAGTCCTATCACTGGAGACCTGGAATTTCCATCCTTGCGTCTTGGCTTCGCCAGCTACACAAGGAGAGACCTGATGTTCTCTTTAAGTCTTTCCAGCCCAGTATTTCTATCAGTGCCATATGAGCTAATAACACAAATACATAAAACCTCTGTCTGCTGAGAACACGATTCTGGAGAGCATCATCTCGAAAGACAACTTCCAAATTGGTAGTCCTGTTCAAAATCATGCTTTAACAAGAAAAATGGGCTCAAAGCACTATCCTGAATTTAGCGTTTATCAATCCCATGGATGCATTTGTATTTTTGATACTTATATCTGCGTCCATAAAAGTTAAATGGTAGTGTCTCTTACACTTGTCTCTTTATGCACCTGTTCCGACGATTCTCTAGGGCATAAATCTGGAAGTGGAAAGGCAGGATGGAGAATTTGATCACATTAAACCTCACCATACAACCTCAGTCCTATGCCACTTGCCCAGAATTGTTCCCTGAGTTGGAATCTAGTCTTCATTGCAATTCCTGCTGGTTTCTGACCTTCTTCCCAGGCGTTCCACTTGCAGTTATGCGCTTCATCCTTAACACTCCCTCAGCTTTTATCTGTGACTCTGCCTCCCTCTTTTGATCAGGGATCATCAGTTACTACCTTCTAGCTATGCTGCCTCAATCCTACCCAGTCTCATGACCCCCGTAGCTAGGTGCAGGCTGCGCACAGCACTCCACATATCCACCCCCCGAACCTCCCTACTTCAAAGGCCCATGTGATGCCTCAAAAGTTAACAAATAGTCACTGAGTCCTTACTCTGTGTGATGCAGAGAGACCTAGCATGTACACGTGCAGTCTGCATATCATTTCATTTCCCTACACACACTCAATGACCACTACAGACCAAGGAGACCCACTTAATAGATTACAATTAACCAGATTCTGTGAGAACTCCTACTTAAAGTTTGGTGACATTTCCAAATAAGAGGAGAGAGGGAACAGGTATGCACGTGACAAGAAAACCTTTTTTCCCTACCTCCTAACTCTATTTCAAGGAACAGTTTGGATTTAGGGAGATGGAGATTTTCTGCACAGCAGTGGGCATCACTGGCTTCCCTTTTCATGCTGAGAAATCACTGCAGATGCAGAGTCAGCCATGACTTTGGTAAATCATTTTGTCTCTAAAATAATTTAGAATTCTCAGTCTTTGAGTCTCAGTCACCTTATCTGTAAAAGGGAAGGAGATGATACCTACCTGCCAAGCTTGTTCTGAAGCTTACATGAGAACGTACAGAATTCACAGACAGTGTGGTTTATACCTTGCTCCTTGAATAGGGTTTAAGATAAAAGCAGGAACACAGGAAGATTTCTGCTCAATATAAGGAAGAACCTCATAATAATCAGAGCAATTCAAAGACAGATTAAGTGATCAAGTACCGAAGTTCAAGCAGAGGGTTGTAAAAATTAAGATCTACTCAGTCAAAATGATCTTTCACAAACCTTCCCTCCCTTTTGGAGGGAGAATTACCCAAGTTCAAATAGTAGAAAATATTGTGCTTAAGTATTTTCCTCTAATTTTTAAATCTGTTTCAAATAATCTCTATCTGGATAATTCATGATTCAAAGGACTGAGACTGAAATGTCAGATGAGCAATCACACAACTATACCCGTAGCTGACACCACCTGCCCACCCCTACTCTCTGGGCCTTGTTTCTGTGTTTTCTGCTGGACTTTCCCCTGGTGGCCAGCTGCGGCATCACTCTGCTGGGCCACGAGCATGGATGGGGACCCAAATGGCAGGCAGAATAATGAAACCAATGCCAGCACCCTACTGCTAACTGGCTCTCAGTCAGTGCCTGGCCAGAGCTGATGTGTAAATAATCCAGCTTCTACACCCCCTAGGGGGGTAAATCTCAGGCTCCCAGAGTTCTCAGCAAAGTTAGGCTCCAATGACCCAGTGGTAACTTTCTTAACAGCACACACTTTACCGGCTGCTTCCCTATCTCACTCCCCTACTCCCCTCACGATGCCTCCTTCACCTTCCAAATGAACCATTGTGCTGTGGCGTTCCTGTTTCTCTCAAGCGAACTTAATCTGAGAAAATACCTCATTCCATGATGGCCTAAAGACATACATTTACAAAGCAAAGAAGAATCTTGTATTGGTTTCTTCTTCAATCTCCTACCCACAAACTTTAGAGTCTCAGTTTTGTCACACAATCAGGATCACAAGATATGCAGTTATTTATACAATAAAATATTAAGATGTAGTATCAGTATGATACATCTTAATTTTTGCAAAGATTAAAGAGTCCACTAGACTCATAAAAGCAATAAAAGATACTATCATGAATTTTTTTCAGTTCTGATAGTGAGTTATTAGGTCATTAAATATGAAATGTTCAATTTCGAATCAAAAATGTAGTTTATTACCTCTCAAACAAGCAGTACAAGTAATCAAAGCATGCACCTACCTATCTATCAACACAGTTTTGCTATCTTAATGGTAGTCTGTTTATACCAGCAGCAAAGAAACCTAGAGAGTGAGTGGCGATGAAATCACGAAAGACATTTTCCACAGCTTGTTGAGAATTGAATATTTTTCCTTGCAAGAAGGGGTCCAAAGTCTGGAAGAAGTGAGAGTCAGTTGGTGCAAGGTCTGGTGAATACAGTGGATGACAGAAAGTTTCCGAGGCCAGCTTCTGTAGTTTGAGCAGCGTTGTTTGTGTGACGTGGTCGATTGAGTGTTGTCTTGCAAGAGGATTGGCCTCTCTCTATTGACCAATCTTGGTTGTTTAATCATAAGCATCCTCATCATTTCGTCAAATTCATTGCAGTAGATATCCACTGTAATCAACTGACCAGGTTTCATGAAGCTGTAGTGAATATTACCAGTGCTGGACCACCAAACAGACACTATTAGGTGTTTTGGATGAATATTTGATTTTGGCCTGTGTTTCGGCACTTGATCTTTATCCAACCATTGTGCCAAACGCTTGTGATTGTCAAAAAGAAACCATTTTTCATCACTCGTAACAATATGGTGTAGAAATGGTTTGTCCTTATGTTGTGATAGCAAAGAAAGGCAAACTTCAAGATAATTTCTCTTCTGATGCTCGTTTAATTCATGTGGAACCCATCTATCCAGCTTCTTTACCTTGCCCATTTGTTTCAAATGGTCCAGTATTATCAGAATAGTAATATCAACCTTGCTGCTAATTCACAAATAGGTTGAGATGGATTCACTTCCACTACAGCTTTCAGCTCACCATTATCCACCCTGGTCTCAGGTCACCCACATGGCTCATTTTCAAAATTAAAATCACCTGAATGGAACTTCTGACACCATCACCATATTGTGCATTCATTAGTCACATCCTTTCCAACACTTCATTGATATTTTGAGCTGTCTGTGCTGCACTGGTTCCACGATGAAACTCATATTCGAAAACAACATGAATTTTTGACTTATCCATGGTTTCATAAAAATTGCTCTAAAAAATTTTTGAAAGATAATCACAAGCCAAAACATGCATTTGAAAGACTGAGGATGTACCTTCACAATAAAAATAAAACAAGAAGTGTCAAAGTGAAACGTCATAGATATCAACTGTCAAACTTAGTACTTAAGGAAACTGAACATTTCATACTTAAAACACTGACTGCCACACTAGGGAAAAAAATGTTTTCCTTGGGGCCACAGTGTTTTATTACTAAAATAGAATAAAAACTTCAAAAACAAAATGATTCTTTCTAATTTAATGAAAAATTTGTTATTTTTTATTGTTTTCTGTGTATGAGTTATATGCAACTTGAAAAACAGTTCTCGTGGCTCCCAAGGTGAAGAGACATGTGAGTTACATATGCTTCATGAGGCCCCATGCTCAAAACTACCATGAGTTAAATACAACTCACATGGCAGTAAAAATGTGTGAACAACCTAATACTTCTAAGTCTTAAAAGACAAAATCAGCTAGAGCAATCAGACAAGAAAAAGAAATAAGGGGAATCCAAATTGGAAAGAAAGAAGTCAAATTATCCTTGTTTACAGACAATATGATCTTACATCTAAAGAAACCTAAAGATTCCACACTAGAAAAACTATTAGAACGGATAAACAAATTTAGAGAAGTTGCAGGATACAAAACCAATGTACAAAAATCAGTAGCATTTTTATATGTCAACAGTAAGCAATCTGAGGAAAAAAAAAGGAAAGTAATACCATTTATAATAGCTACAAATAAAACAAAATACCTAGGAGTAAACTTAACCAAAGAAGTGAAAGACCTCTATAATGAAAACTATAAAGCACTGATGGAAAACTGGAGATGACATGAAGAAATGAAAAAATATGCCATGATCATGGATTGGAAGAATCAATGTTGTTAAAATGTCCGTACTACTCAAAGCAATCTATGGATTGAATGCAATCCCCATCAAAATGCTAATGACATTCTTCATAGAAACAGAAAAAATAATCCTAAAATTTATATGGTACCACAAAAGACCCAGAACAGCCAAAGCCATCCTGAGCAAAAAGAAAAAAACTGGAAGAATCACATTACCTGACCTCAAATCATACTACAGAGCTGTAGTAATGAAAACAGCATGGTACTGGCATAAAAAGAGACACACAGAATAATGGAACAGAATAGTGAACCCAGACACGAATCCACACATCTATAACAAACTTATCTTTGACAAAGGTGCCAAAAACGTACAGTGTGGAAAGGACAGTCTCTTCAATAAACAGTGCTGGGAAAACCGGACATCCATACGCAGATGAATCAAACTAGACCCTTATCTCTCACCATATTAAAAATTCAAATCAAAATGAATTAAACACTTAAATCTAAGACCTGAAGCTATGAAACTACTAAAAGAAAACATTGGGGAAATGCTTCAGGACATTGGTCTGGGCAATGATTTCTTGAGAAATACCCCCAAAGCACAGGCAACCAAAGCAAAATTGGACAAATGGGATCACATCAAGCTAAAAAGCTTCTACACAGAAAATGAGTCAATCAACAAAGAGACAACCCACAGAATGGGAGAAAATACTTGAAAACTACATACACATCTGACAAGAGATTAGTAACTAGAATATATCAGCAGCTCAAATAGCTCAATAGGAAAAAATTCAAATAATCCAATTAAAAAATGGGCAAAAGATCTGAATAGACATTTTTCAAAAGAAGATATACAAATGGCCAACAGGTATATGAAAAAATGCTCAATATCATTAGTCATCAGAGAAATGCAAATCAAAACTACAATGAGATATCATCTTACCCCATTTTAACTGGCTTTTATCAAAAAGACTTCTTATAAATATCCAGTTACCTGGGCCTCAACATAGATTTGCCGCCAAAACCATTTTAGGCTCTGAGCTAATGAAAAAAATCATGTTAAAATGATGGTGAAAAGTGCTATAGTCCTTTAAAAATAGTGAAACAATGGTGAAAGAATTCTTAAAATAATGGCTATCTCAAAAGTTCTGTTATCTAATCCTTGGAAATATCCAGTTACCTGGGCTTAACCATAGATTTGTCTGCCAGAACTGTTTTCCATTTCCACCTTTCCTCTCTGATAGCTTTGTCCTCATTGCTTTAGTGCCCCTTTTCCTTCGTTCATCTTACCAATAATCACCTTCCCAAAGAGTTCCAACATAAACCCTGGCATTCCTTTTTTATAAAAAAAAGACAGGGAATAACAAATGCTGGCAAGGATGTGGAGAAAGGGGAACCCTTGCACACTGCTGACGGGAATGCAAATTAGCATAACCACCATGGAGAACAGTATGGAGGTTCCTCAAAAAACTAAAAATACATTTATATGACCTAGAAATCCCACTGCTAGGTATATATACAAAAGAAAGGAAATCAGTGTATCAAAAAGATATCTGCACCCCCATGTTTATTGCTGTACTATTCTCAATAGCCAAGAAAGATCTGGAATCACCCCAAGTGTCCATCAGTGGGTGAATGGATAAAGAAATTGTAGTACGTATATACAATGGAATATTATTCAATCATAAAAAAGAATGAAATCCTGCCATTTGCAACAACATGGATAGAACTGGAGACCATTATGTTAAGTAAAATAAGCCAAGCACAGAAAGACAAATCTCATATGTTCTCACTCGTATGTGGGAGCTAAATATCAAAATAATGGATCTCACAGAGACAGAGAGTAGAATGAGGGGTACCAGAAGCTGGGAAGGGTAGTGGAAAGGGGGTATACAGTGGGGATGGTTAATGGGTGTAAAAATGTATTCACAAAGTTAGACAGAATGAAGGATATTTGAAAGCATAACAAAGTAACCACAGTCAACAATAAGTTAGGGTATACATACTTTAAAATAACTACAAGAGTAGAATTAGAAAGTTCCCAACACAAAGAACTGATAAATGCTGAGGTGATGGATACCCCAATTACCCTGATTTGATTAAGTCCCATTGTATGCCTGTATCAAAACATCACATGTACCCTATAAATATATACATTATATATCCACAATAATTAAAAATAAAAAAAAGATAAAATCACTTTGCTATAATGAAAAGAAATTCTAAAGCACTATTTTTTATATGGAGAAGTCCAGTTCCATAAACAATTACTAAAGACCTATTCTGTTCCAGCTATTGTCTCAGCCCCACGTAACATACAAAACGAGGACAACCTAGACCCTGTTCCTAAGGAAGTCACTGTTTAGAAAGGGAGACAGACATATAAGTAAATAATCATAGTACTACATTAGAGTATAATAAATACATTAATTAAACTGTGGACAAAGACACGAGAGGAAGAATCAAAAAACATTTTGCCACGCATGCATTGTGTTTTCAAGAGTGCCTCAGGAGGTGACTGGATATTCCGGCAGCATATCGAGCACACCAGGTGGGGGCGCAGCCTTGAGAGCACAAAAAGAGGTGAAGTGCTCTGTGAGTTCGCCTCTCTCCGGCTCCAGTTCAACAGACAGAAAATTAATATGCGTGTGCAAAAAAAGAATTTTCTTCTCCAAATTATAAAATCCTCAACTTCATCAATAATTATTTACTTGACAAAAATCATAGACATTTTCTGTCTCAGAAAGAGCCTCTAAAATGCTGCGCCCTCATGAATTACCCTGATGGCATAAATAAGAGAAAACTTACCTGACTCAAATTCCAGTTGCCGTAAATGTTCATTATTACTTATTAAAAGCCCTCAGGTCTACAGCCATGGGGAGAACTCCTTATTTTTAGAAATAAGACTTATTTTGTCATCTTCTGCATGTTTGGTTTCATTTACACTTATTCTCAGAGTTTCAACAGACATCGATTTCTATTGTCTGGTTGCTGAGACAAATCTTCTCATCTTTATTCTATGGGAGACGAGAGGCTCCTACAAGGACTGGACTTTGGAAACCATGCCCCAGGGTTTGTTATTACAGGAATTTTCCTGACTTATTTAATAGAAACAGGACAATGCTACAATCTCACGATTTTTTCCCCTTCTTCCAGGCTATCAGGAAGAAAACCTAATATCCTTATATTTTGAGGTCAGACGTACAGCTTTCATTCTGAATGCAGTAACTTCAAAAGTACACACATCGACAGAAATCGTTGGTTATAACAGATAGTGTTTCATCAGAAGACTACAGATAGCATTTCATAAAAAGTAAGAAAAACCCTCAAGATTAACTCCAAAAAAATGTATGACAGGTGATAGATTCTGACACTCAATAAATAAAACAGAAAAAGAACTTCTCACAACAATAAAATGATCCAAGTTCATATGCTAATCAATGAGCGGGGGTCCACTAACCTCAACATGAAAGAAAGAAAATCTAAATTAAAGCAAAATTTTAATTTTAGACAAAAGTTTAAATTAATTTGGACCTTAATGATGTCAATATCATGGGCCTTGTAAAAAGTTCTAAAAACATGCTTTCAAACCTTTAACACTGTGAAAAACAGACAAGCATTACCTCCTGCAGCTAACGGGCACCGACAGGCTCAAGGCAACTTTCACCACGGAAAATATGGCAATAGCTACAATATGGTCTGTTTAGTTCTTTACTTCACTGCACAGGAATCACTCAGAAGGAACTCACTTTCTGCATTCTCTTGCAATGGGAGCTTATTTTAAGTTACTCTGAGTTGCACAAATAAAATAATTACTCAGAACAGTCCTGATCTGGATTCGTACTTCCTCTCCTGTGGTCCTGTTATTAAGCACCATCTAGGCTAAGGGCACCCCCTCTTTTGCTCATTGTACTCATCTCTCGGCAGGAAATCAAACACCAACGTTTCTGTCCTTATCCCATCCCAACCTGGAGATATCACTAAGAATTCTTGAAAATAAGGATCTAACTCAAGTCATTTGCACTACAAACTGACTCATGGCACATTTGGTCCCAGCATCTTCATTTGTTCGCTGTTTGGCCTTTGGCAAGTGACTTAACAAGTATCAGCGTCCTCAACCAGCAAGTGAGGAGGCAGAATGACCTCAAAGGGCCTCTCAAGTGTTAAAGCTTTGCTTCTACGAAACGTGCACCAGCAAGTGCGCTGAACTTTAGAGAATATGGACTGCCAAATAAGAGCAAGGAGGACATCAAGAAAAGTCCCAGGCTGTTAGATTCAAATCTTGCCTTTTCTGTGCAACTCGACCTACTCAGACAACAGCACTCTTTCTGAAAGCACCGTTAACTGTTTGTTAGAAGATTCGTGAAGTAGTTCCATAGGTCATTAAATTTTTTTTTAAAAGATTCAATTTCCATTTTCAAATAAGTTTCATAAAATGGGTTAAATAAAGTTAAACAGATTTCTCAACATTGTAGACTTTCAAAGTGCTAAGTGTGCACTGTGAATCTCTAAGAGAATGCTAGAACACAGCATTTTCCCAAACTTACATGCCACGGCATCCTTTTTCATATGGCAAATCCCACAGACCTGGTGTTCCCAGAAATACGCTTGGAAACTGCTGTGCTAATGGATTAAGTGCTCCACTCTGAGGACAAGAATGGATGGACTTGCAGGGTCACTCAGGGCACCAAGAGAAGGAGCCTTGGCTGCAGGTCACGATCCCCATCTCAACGGCAGCTTCTGCTGCCAACTGGTTGTTTGCACTGGGCTCAGTTTACCAGCCTCCCCAGACCCGCTGGGCCCCACCTGCCTGCCGGGCCTCAGCTGCCAGCCTCTTCCCGGCCACCCAACCTCCCAGGCCTCAGCTGCACAGCACGGGGCCATCTCAGGTCTCTGTTTTCCTATATCTAAATTTTCCAGAAACAATGGCTGCAGAGGCTGCTTCCATGTGACAATCGAAACAACACATAACCTTCATTCCACTATCATCCAAATTTCTACATTATCACGTACTAAATATTGGGAACATTCTGGAGTTGTTGCATAGTAAGAAGAATTCTAAAACATTCCAAATTTTCTTGAATATTTCTTTAATGTAGATATAACTGAAGAAACTGAACCACAGTCTCACTTCCAATTATTCTCTTTTCATAGAAGTCTCCTAATGAGCGAATGGCAATACTAAAAATAGAGGAATACACGTTTCTTTGAAACTAAAAACAAAGTTTTTCCTGATAAATATTGACTGAAATACAGTTAACATGTTTGTCACTTTAAAAAGCCACAAATGAATTTCTCTGAAAAACCCAACGTCTTTTTTTTTAAATCCACAAAATTGGGGCTCTGCCAACAAAACGTGAATGTTACAAAACCATGTGCCACATGCTCTTCTTTAAGCTTCGTGTTCATCACTAAAGCAATGATTAAACTCTTGGAGATCTGAAATCAGAAAGATCAGGCATGGATTCAAATGCGGGCTCTGGCTGGAAAGTGTGTAGGCAAGTTACTTCATTTTTCTTTAACCTCAGTTTCCTAAGCCACTAAAGGAGAACAAAAATACCCCGTTCACAGGATTGTTAAGAGTTTTAAATAAGATAAAGTTGAACTTGCCTGGCAGATTGGAACCAACTCTAGTCAGAATTAGGTTTGGCTGAGGGCGACAGGAAATCCAAAGTATCAGTGCCTTAAACAAGAGAAACTTCTTGTTCGGGTAAAAGCCCAGGGAGCCCAGCACAACTCCATTCGCGTGTGACCTCAGCTTCAAGGTCTAAGAGGGTGGCATCCACATTCCAGACAGCAAGATGGAAAAGGGACAAAAAGAAGGGGCAACGTGTGGGACACACTGTCCCGTAAGGCTCCTGGAAGGAGCCAGGTGGTAACTTACCTCCCACTGACCAAATTTAGTCACATGGCCTTAGGGCTGCCCAGTGCCCTGGCTATGAAGTAGGGCTCAGGTTACCATATAGGGGGGTGCAAGTACTGGAGCAGTGGTCCCCAACCTTTCTGGCACCAGGGACCAGTTTCATGGAAGATAGTTTTTCCACGAACTGTGGTGGTGGTGGTGGGGTAGGGTGGTTTGGGATGATTCAAGCGCATTACATTTATTGTGCAGTCAAACCTCTCTGCTAATGATAATCTGTGTTTGCAGCTGCTCCCCAGCACTGGCATCACCGTCTCGGCTCCACCTCAGATCGCCAGCATTAGATTCTCATAAAGAGCGTGCAACCTAGATACCTCGCGTACACAGTTTACAGTAGGGTTCACACTCCCGTGAGAATCTAATGCCGCCACTGATCTGACAGGAGGCGGAGCTTATGCAGTCATGCAAGCAATGAGGAGGGCCTGTAAATTCAGATGAAGCTTTGTTGACTTGCCACTCACCTCCTGCTGGGCAGCCCGCTTCCTAACAGGCCATGACTGGTACTGTCCACGGCCCGGAGGTTGGGGACCGCAGTACTAGAGGACAACCAACAGGCTCTGCCACAAAATCCAGCACTGGCTCATCTCTTATCTCCACTGGCTTCATCATCCAACAGGAGTAACAGTCTGCCTGTACAAACTGTACGGCCACACCAGTCATTTAGGCTGACATCCATCCATTCTGAATGGCTGGATTCCCCCGCTGTACTGGTGGTTAAACATTTTGAAAACTACCCTTGTCTTGGGGAAGCCCTGACTTAAAGTTCCGCTGCAAATAAGATTTCCTTTACAGTGCATGCAATTCAGGATGTATTTTTCCCTAACTAGTTTCCCCCTTAGTTTTCTTTCCTGAAAAAGTCCAGAGCCCAGCAACTTGCATTAATAGAAAAGCTAATTTTGCTGAATTACAGAGTTTAGTTTTCAGAAACAAACATTTCATCTTTACTCTGTGGACACTCTACCTTGATGTCGCTGTCTCCTGAAGTATGCAGGCTTGACGGTGCAAGAAAGCAGCTCTGTCCCCACTCCCATACTGCTGGCCTTCCCGTCCTTCCTCACTGACAGTATTGTGAGCCAAGGATGGGGAGAATAAAGGACAATGTGACTTTAAGTCCTCCCTCAGTGCATGTGCCCACTTATCTGTGTGCAGTGTGTGATGAACAAGCCTCAGTGCACCGCTGTTCAACTTAAACTCAGTTAACACCAATATTCATTTTCTTAGGAGACGAGAGCTGAAGCAGGGTGCCCCAGACCTAGAATAATTTCTTTCAACCTCATCTTTCTGTTCTATTAAATAATTACTTTCGAGAGTTTCAATCAGCATTTCCTAAGTTGTATTCCACGAGTGTTAAGAATAGTCACATGAAAAAAATAATTCAGTACCAGGAATATTTTTTTCTCCTAAAATGTATTAAATTATATGTAAGAAAAACAGTTTTAAATAGCTTTAACTGCTGCACCATAGCCAGCCTATAAGAAATAGTGTAGGCTGGGCGCGGTGGCTGATGCCTGTAATCCTAGCACTCTAGGAGGCCGAGGCAGGTAGATCGTTTGAGCTCAGGAGTTCGAGACCAGCCTGAGCAAGAGCGAGACTCCGTCTCTACTAAAAATAGAAAGAAATTAGCTGGACAATTAAAAATATATAGAAAAATTTAGTTGGACATGGTGGCGCATGCCTGTAGTCCCAGCTACTTGGGAGGCTGAGGCAGGAGGATGGCTTGAGCCCAGGAGTTTGAGGTTGCTGTGAGCTAGGTTGACGCCACAGCACTCTAGCCCGGGCAACAAAGTGAGACTCTGTCTCAAAAAAAAAAAAAAAAAGAAACAGTGTGCCAGCCCCAGGACCCAGGTGGCCTCATGAGGGTCCATGTGATGGCCACACGAAGCCAGCCCTCTGCTCTTACCCAACTGTGAAATTTCTTCTGTCCTAAGTGACTCTTACTTCCCAAACCTACTCTGTATCCTGTACATTTTAAGGATGTGTTTTATTTTTCCTTTCATTATTTGACTGACTTTTTTGCCTACTAAATAAAACAAGCGCATATTTAAAAAGTCCATAGAGCAACAGGTGTACAGTGAAAAAGCCAATCTCTTTCACCAGTCTTCCTCTTGCACCATTTCCCTTCCCAGAGCCAACTATTTCATTTCCCGTGAATCCTTCTAGATTATGTATTTCCTAATATAAATGGTGGCATAAATATATCCTGTTTTGCATATTATATAGAACGTGCAATTTCCAATATTCTATTTGTGGGTCACTCTTCAAAGCTTAAATGTAATTTTTTGTCAGCATCTGCTGTAACTTTCTAGTCTAAACTGAACAGCCATTTGCTGTCACATACAGATGCTGTTTAACCACGTACATACATCACCAACTATTACTTCAAGTAACCCTGAAATCTATCAGTACTAATTTTCTTTCCCACAATTATCTTACCATGGAATGCTAAGTCTCAGCAGACACTTGGAGGACTTACGTCTTCTAAGAAAAGGACCTGAACCTTGAGTGCGAAGGGCATGAAAATGCAAGCTCTCCACCCACTCCCAGAAATCCTGGTATGTCCTTCTGTGGAGAGTCATCGCTTCCCCAACCCTCACCTGTGCAAAGCCACTGCACTTAATGAAAAATGCAACTGAGCAAAGTGCCGAGAGTAGCACTGTACAACAGGCCTTCTGCGATAATGGAAATGTTCCGTTTTCACGCTAACACCATAGCCACCAGCCAAGTGTGGCTAGTGAGCACTTCGAATGTGGCTAGTACAGCTGGCTAGAAGGTTTAATTTAAATGTAAATAGCTACACGTGCCTGGTGGTTACTGAACAGTGGGAAAACAAAAAAGGATGCCAATCCCTGTTATAGAACAGAGGAAAGAGAGCAACTGTGTACAGACATACAGAGTAAGCAGATAAGTGGAATTAAGCCCAAGTATACCTCCCTGAATGATCTTTCTTAACATATCCAAGGCTGAGTCGACCAATTCCAAAAATAATTTGTTTAGTTAAAGTGGGTACAAGCATTAAGATATGTTGTAATTACCCCTAAAATCTGAAATTAAAATAATTTTAATTTACCAAAACTCTTACGTTTGATTATGCACTGTTTTAAATTTTTCCTGGCATGACATCGCATGTGGATCACACTAAATTAACAGTTTCTCTGTTACATGAAAATAACAAACTGCAGAACAGTATGTACAATGTTACGCCAACTGTGTGTGTGTATATGTGTGTGTATGTATATGTTTGTATATGAACAGAATTTGTCTAGAACAGTGTTGTTCAACAGAACATTTTGTGGTAACAGAAATGTTCTGTGTCTAGACACGTGGCTACTGAGCACTGGAAAGGTGGCTAGTATGACTGAGGAACTCCATGTTTAATTGTATTTAATTTTAATTAATTTAAATTGAAATAGCCACAAGTGGCCAATCACTACCTTATTACATGGCGCAGGTGTAGAAGACTCAACAAGCCGCCAACTTAAAATGGCTTCCCCAGAGGGATTGTGATTGGAGGGAGGAAAATAAACTTTTACTTACTTTATATACATAACTATATTGTTCAGATTTAGTTAGTTTTGTACAACTGGCATGTATATAGTGCACTAAACAAATAGGAAGGGAAGGCGTCTTAGCCAGCTCGAGGTACTATAACAAAATACCCAGACTGGGTAGCTCAAAACAATAGAATTTTATTTCTCATAATTATGGAGGCTGAAAGGCCAAGATCAAGGGACCAGCATTTGGTTCCTGGTGAGGGCCTTCTTCCTGGCCTGTTATGCCCTTACAGGGAAGGTGAGATGGAGCACTCTGATTTCTCTTCCTCTTCTGATAAGAACACTAATCCCATCACGGGGCCCCACCCACATGGAAACCTAATTCCATTCCAAAGACCCAACCTCCAAATAGCACCACAAGCAGAGAAGGGCTTCAGCATATGAATTTGGGGAGGCATGGCGGACACAGACATTAAGTCCATAACAGAAGGAAAAAGGGAAGAATGGGGGATTCTTCCTTCTTTGTGTATTTTTCTCCACTCCATTCACTTAGCTTACCAGGTACTAGTACTCCAGAAACATTAGGCATCTGAAATCTGGTTCTTGAATAGCTAGGGCAATGGCATTTCCAACTGAGCAGAGATGCAGCCAAGTATCTGAACATTAGGCTATTATAAATTCCAGTTTGAAAGAATATATTAATGATTCAATGTTCTCATATGTTTACATAATCTTTTTATGCCACCCCAAAAATCAATGGAGATGCCCGACCTATGCTAGACTAGGCAAAGCTGGAAATGACATTTCTCATGTCACCTTTATTCATGTTTGTTCGTAGCTGTGCAGCAATGAGTTGAACTGCCTTAAAGTAGTCCCAGAAGTTACCTCTAGGTTACCTCACCAAACTAGCTTTTTCCAGCTATTTCACTGGGAACTCAAAGGCACCTTCCTTTCAGTGGGAGAGGCTGTACTCAAGCTCAGCTTCCCACAAGCTCAAAGGCTTCCTTCTGAGTTTGAGGGTACCGGGGCTTCCCACAGGTCCTGAGGTCTCCAGTTACAGGGCATCTGGCGCTCCCAAATAATGCCCATAAACAGCTGGCATCCCAAATCCAGACTTCCTGGTCCTAAGTAACCTGTGTGTTCATCCACGGTCAAAGTTGCTTCTTACACGCCATAAAAAAGGTTAAAGTAACTGGGCGCAGTGGCTCATGCCTGTAATCCCAGCATTTTGGGAAGTCAAGGCAGGAGGATCACTTGAGGCCAGGAGTTCAAGACCAAACTGGGAAACAAAGTGAGACGCTGTCTCTACAAAAAATAGAAAACTCAGCCAGGCATGGTGGTGTGTCTACAGTCCCAGCTACTCAGGAGGCTGTCACAGGAGGATCATTCGAGCTCAGGAGTTTGAGGCTACAGGGAGCTATGATGACGCCACTGCATGCACTCCAGCCCGGGCAACAGAGCGAGACCCAGTCTCCAAAAACAAACAAACAAAAACAGTTTTATCTTAAATTATATGAATTTCACCTCAAAACAAAACCTATTAAAAATGGAGGAAAGGAGGGCTACATTCCATCATTGAAACAAAGAACTGAACTGGCCCCACACACTGCTCTGTGGGATGATGGGCCCTGGTGGGCCCCTTCTTCCTTGTTCTCCTCAACCAAGTTCTGGAACATTTCCATTTCCCTAACAAAGCAGAACTTGTCCTGAGCCCCAGAGACCATGAGGGAACCCGCCTTGCGTGAGTTTAAGCCTGACCTCTCCAACACGTCTTGTCTCCAGTTCAGCCCCGACCCAGCGGTTGCTCTGCAGCTGTTCTCTGTTCACGTTTCATCTTGTCCTTCTATTTCCCACCGTATTCCCTCCAGGGAACTTCCAGAAGGTAGCACTGTGGGGAAATGCCACGTTCCTTTTCCACGGTGGTGAGAAAATCCCTCGGGCAACTCTGACTGCAGGCTTGACTGATCGGCTTCACGCAAACGCCGGGGCCGACTCCGGCGGTACCGTGACTGCCATCACTGTGATCACAGTTAAAGTGACCGGGCCACCGTCTGACTGAACTGACAGAGCAAGACTTCGTCTCAAAAAAAGGGAAAAAAAAAAAAGGGAAAAGAAGATAAATAAATAAAAAGAAACGAAGGAAGGAAGGAAGGAAAAAAAAAGGTCATAGCTCTTTATTTCAGTACATTTTCCCCAAAACGTCTCAACGTCTATCATCTTTTTATAGATCACTTCAAGGCTTTAGAATCTGTCCTGAACAGTGCCGGCAGGAAGCGCACCTGGCAGATCTGAGCAGTAAAAGCATGCCCTGACTCCTGAGCACAGACGAGCCTGTAGCCCCCCAAAGGGGACACCGTTAGCTCGGTAAAAGGCAGGCGAAGGAGCGCTGTGCCCAAAGCTCTGTGGAGTTTTCTTTACTCGCTGCAGGTAAATAAAGATCCAGAATACACACAAAGATCTTATATTTAATAAGCCTTTAAAGTGAGAACAAATTAACTTTTTATACTTCATTTTATAATGCTCATTTTTGCACATCCATACTTAGAAAAAAGAATGAGTAATAATAAAACAAAGTACGGGACACTGAACAGACCTCACACGACTGAGATATAAAACGAATGCAATAATATCCTACATTCTACGGAGAGGCAAACACTTTAAAGGAGATTTATTATAGAACATGTGGGAATCCCCACACGAATTTGAGAATCATTTGACTGACTCAAAGTAGAATTGAGGGGCTGGGGAAAGGATTTCCCCTACGGTTGATTAAAAACATTACTCTTGTTTTGAGTTCTCATACCAAGTGACCGTGAAGTGAGCAAAGACCTCTTAAAACGTATTTTTTGAACTTTTTCCCCTTGGTACTGGAATCTAAGATTGACTTAAAGACAAAATATTCTAACACACTCAAAATTTCTTAAGCGAGTTCACAATATAATAATACAAAGAAGAGGGAACATGAAGTTCTAACGTTCTAAAAATCCATTTTAACCAGCCTACGTTAACGAAATGTCTCTGCAACTTAGAAGAAACAAAATGTCTGCAAATGTGGATTTATAAAATTGGTCATTTTTGGCATCACAAAATTTATTACAAGGTTTTTTTGAAACACTAAGTTTCCTAAAATACATAAAATGATGATTCAGTGAACAAATACATCATTTATATACATCATTTCAAGAACATACCTATTATATGATAATATAATATTATTTTTCTTTCATTCTTATTTAGAAATAAGCCTGAAATGAAAATGTAAATAAAGTCATTTGAGTTGAATGGGAAAGAGCACTCGGTCCAAAACATAACAAATTCATTACGAATTTCACCCCACAAACACAAAAACAACAAACTACCTGAAACCTGAATTCCTATGGTTCAACTATCCTGCAAGGAGAAGTATGTGGAAGGTCAAACTACCTATTAAGATGTCAGAACCAATGTCAGAGAGCATTAAATCTTTAAGACAATTTTCCACATAAAAAGATTTCCACCAAATTAATTAGAATAAATGTATTTTGGTGTTTGTTAGGTGAGCTTCAGTATGGATGAAACATTCTTAGGCTAAACTTTATCCCCTGACAGCAAGAGAAAATTGAGGCTTTCTTATGCTAGAAGAGTCAAGTACAATCTGTGCAGCCATATGAGCAGAATGGAGTGGCTGATGTAGCACAAAAATGATGTCATTTACAAAGTATGAAGATTTTAAAGTAAAACCAATAAACCAAACGTATGAGGATCGGAAGAAAGAGTCAATGTAGCTACTAACTACTTCAAACTCTTCTTAGGTTTGGGCAATTTTTACTTAGTTTTAAGGGCTTTAAACAAAAAGTCTCAACATTCAATGAGTCCCCCAAAAACCTGGCATGGTTTAAAATATAATCAGGGTATCAAGAGATAAGACAATTAACGCAACTTTTAAATGGAGACCACATTGTGCTTAGTGACTCGCTTCCAAAGAACAGAGTCCAGAAAGAGGGGAAGTAAATTTACAGTGTCGCAAACACTACTCCCTGGCCAGGTGATCAAGGGCAACATCATCAGAGAGAAATCACGTTGATAACATGCTCCGTTCACACGGATACGATAAGAATACCACCATACCTCTGTGGTCTTCCTCTCCAAAAACCACACCCCAGTCTAATAATCAGAAAAGTATGAGAAAAATCCAAACTAAAGGACATTGTACAAAACATCTGACCAGTACTGACAAGGTCATCAAAAACAAGCATCTGAGAAACTACACAGACCAGAGGAAATTAATGAGACACGATGACTAAATGTCACGTGACTTCCTGAGTGGGGATCTTGGAACAGAAAAAGGACAAAGGGAACAACTAGTGAGCTCTGAATAAAGTGTGGATTTTAGTTAGTAGCAATGTACTAATGTTTGTCCCTTAACTGTGACAAAGGTCACATAATAACATAAGAGTTAACAAGAGGAGTAACTGAGTCAGGGGCATATGGAAACTCCGTATTATCTTTGTAACTTTTCTTCAAACCTATAATTATTCTAAAATAAAAGAGTTTATTTAAATTTTTAAAAATTGGCCCCACGGCACCCATGTGTGGTGCTTCAGGTGCGGGGACAAGCACAGGCTGGGATCCTGGCCATCCTGCATGCTGACCAACAGACACCCTGGCCAATGTGGGAACCTGTCGGAGGTGCCGGGAGACCACAGATGGTGTGCGTGTGACAAGAACAAACATCTCTGAAGTGCCTCACTCCCCCATCTGAAGTGAAAAATAGGCAATTTTATGCAAGAAAAAAAGACAAAGCCTAAACAGGTTGGCCGGGAGCCATCAGTGCTCTGTGAAAACACATGCCAAGCCAGCCTTCGTACTTCACTTAGCAAATGCCGCTGCCAGCATCCAAGCAGGTGTGACAGAGCTATGCAGACTTCCCTCGCATACCCAACAGGTCTGTGCGCTATTTTCTTACCATAAAAAAGGTAAATCGGAGAAGCAGGGAGATAGAATTCCTTTAAAGATTTGTGGGAGAATGTAGCCCACACACACACAAAAAAAGGATTCCTTAACCAAGTAGCACAGAAGTTATCATCTATTTTCAAAAATCTGTCCAGTCAGGGAACATGCGGTACCACGCGAGCCATGTTTTCTGAGGAGGAGGGAGCAAAGCCTTTGAAGTGCTGCTCGATATAGAAAAACATTTTGTCTTTACAGGACAAACACGTGGCATGATTGTGTTCGCTGCAATGGATTTCTTTCTTTCTTTCTTTTTTCTTTTTGAAGAGACCAGGTCTCGCTCTGTCACCCAGGCTGGAGTACAGAGGTGCAATCATAGCTCACAACAATCTCAAACTACTGGGCTCAAGCGATCCTTCTGCCTCAGCCTCCTGAGTAGCTGGAACTACAGGCACGTGCCATCAAGCCTGGCTAATTTTTTGCAGTTTTTTGTAGAGACGGGGTCTTGCCATATTGCCCCAGCTGGTCTCAAACTCCTGGCTTCAAGTGATCCCCCCTACTCTGGCCTTGGCCTCCCAAAGTGCTGGGATTACATCTGTGAGTCACTATTCCCAGCCCATGGATTTCTTTAATTGCCTTGAATTTTAATCCAAAAAGATATCTGGTGATTTATCTGCTCTAACCAAAAAGTTTCAGAATTTATGAACCAGATGAATATGCAGCACTCATTAGGTCAGAAAATTAAAACAGAAACGCCTTTACATTTTCTTTAAACATTAACATACTCTTTGGTGGCTCATCCCTGTAATTCCAGCACTTTGGGAGGCCAAGGCCAGAACATTGGAGATCAACTGAGGCCTGGAGTTTGAGACTAGCATGGACAACATAGTGAGACCCTATCTCTACAAAAACAAATTTTTTTTTTTAATTAGCCAGGTATGGCGGTGTGCACCTGTAATGCCAGCTACTTGGGAGGCTGAGATGGGAGGATCGCTGGAACCCAGGAGTTCGAGGCTGCGGCGATCTACAACTGAGCCGCTGCACTCTAGCATGGGTGTGACAGGTGAGATCCTGTCTCGAAAATCAACACACTGTTAATCAAAATCAGAACAGCTTTATAAGAAACCTGACCAAATTATTGTAAAGTTCATCTGAGAGAAAAATGATACAGAAATAGCCCAGGAAAATTCTGAAAAAAATAATAACAGTAATGATGACAGTTCTCTACCACATACAACAATGTATTATACAGCTCTAATAAGTAAGACAGCATGTGGTATGTCTAGAATAGCTAGATCAATGGAAAAGAACAAAACATCTGAAAACAAAACAAGTATTAAAAACAGATTCACTTCTTCAGACATTTATCAAGTGCCTGCTATGGAGGGGTACTGTTGATGGTTACTTGATGAGGTAGAAGAAGAAAGTCAAAGCAAGTCGGACCAAAGGATAAGTATTCAGAAACTGGCTAACCGTATGGAGAAAAATTAAGTTAGACATTTTTCTCACATCTTACACTCAAATATATCTCAAATAAATATTTAATTATACAAAATGGCTAGCATTACTAGAATAAGACATAGGTGACTATTTCCATATAAATTCATGAAGGGAAAGATGCAAGTTCAAGAATCATTGTGAAATATGTTAATCTAAATGCTAATAGGGGCATGGTTACATAATTACTGTCTAGCCAAGTAATGGATAATTATGCTGTTATTAAATCACTGATGAAGAAGTATATCTATTAACATTTAAAATGCATTTAGTAAAAAGGTAAGTTATAAAAAATGTGTACAGTAAAAAGAGCTAAATACAGATATTAAAGAAGACATAGGCTGGGAGCAGTGGCTCATTCCTGTAATCTCAATACTTTGGGAGGCCAAGGTGAGAGGACTGCTTGAGGCCAGGAGTTTGAGACCAGCCAGAGCAACAGGGCAAGACCCTGTTTCTACAAAAAAATGCAAAAATTAGCCGGATGCAGTAGTGTGCACTCATAGTCCCAGCTACCCAGGAGGCTGGGAAGGAGGATCCCTCAAGCCCAGGAGTCTGGGGCTGCAGTGAGCTATGATGACGCCACCGCACTCCAGCCTAGGCAACAAAGCAAGGAAACATCTACCCCATAAGGATGTCAGTTCTCTTCAAATTAATCTATAAATTCAATACACGACCTCAGTCAAAGGAAGATTTTTCATGGGGTGTAATTCTACTAATATTTATGTTAGAGCAAAAAGTAAAGAGTAAGGATAATTTTAAAGAAGAAAAAGAAGCGGGAACTTCAACTACCAGACAACGTATATTTGACTGTGAGATGTGAGAAAAATATCTAACTTAATTTTTCTCCATATGGTTAGCTGGTTTCTGAATACTTCATCCTTTGGTCCAATTTACTTTGACTTCCTTCTTCTACCATCAAATAACCATCAACAGACATAAGACATTAAAAAAAAAAAAAAAGACATGTTTTTAAAAAGTATGAAAGTGGGGTAGGAATAAAAGAAACAGACCGTGGAACAAAATAAAGACCCCCCCCACTCCACCCCAAATGTCGATTCTACACAGACGGAGAGTTGGTGAGACAGAACGGCACTGCGCAGGGTGGAGAAGGGGCAGACTGGTAACTAAGCGGTGGTAGGACAACAGGTGTCCATCAGAAAAGCAAAATTAGATACTTACACCTCATGCTATGCACAAAACTCCATTTTAGACGGATTGTAGGTGAGATTGTTAAAAGAAAAACATTAAAACTTTTAGTAGAGAACAGAATATTTTTATATACGGCCTCAACCTAAGGAAGGATTTTCAAAATAAGACCCAAAGGAAGAGACTAATGAATTTGATTGCATTAAAAGGAAATACCTGTTCAACCAAAGGCATTACTTAACACATTGACTGCCACACTAGGAAAAAAATTTTTTTCCTTAGGGCCACAGTGTTTTATTATGAAAACAGAATAAAAACTTCGAAAACAAAACAATCCTTTCTAACTTAGTGAAAAATTTGTTATTTTTTATTGTTTTGTGTGCATAAGTTACGTGCAACTTGAAAAACAGTTCTCGCGGTTCCCAAGGTGAAGAGACATTTGAGTTACATATGCTTCACGAAGACCCAGGCTCAAAACTAGCGTGAGTTAAATACAACTCGCATGGCAGTTAACATGTTAAAAAGTGAACAATCAAGCCCCAAATCAGGAGAAGATATTTATACACAGAGACAACAAAAAAGTGGCATGAAGAATATATATAGATTGCCTCCAAATCGATAAGACAGACCAATAGAAAAACTACATGATTAGAACATGCACTTCACAGAAGAAACCCAAATAGCTAATAAACACAAATTCTCGATCTCACCAGTAATCAACAAAATTCTAATTAAAATTCCAATGAGATACCATTTCATACCCATTAGATTGGCAGAATTAAAGTCTGATGATGGCAAGTGTTTATGAAGAAATGGAGTGAGATACAACCACCCCAGAAAGCAATTTAATTACAATTATTAAATTTGAAGTTGTGCATATGCCTAAGATCCAGGAATTGTCTAGTATACAACCCAGATGAACTCTGGTACTTGCACTGAAGAGATACATGAAAGAATTTACATAAACCACATTTCATTCAATAGTGAAAAATTGCAAAAACTTAAAAGTCTGTCAATAGGAAAATATATTTTAAAATTGTGGAATATTCATAAAACTGAATACTATAAAACAAAAGTAAACTACAGCTACAGATATTAATAAATCTCAAAAACATAATATTGGCAAAAAAGGCAAGCTCAGACAATGCATACATATGGATGTAGTGAATGCTGAGATGTGCTACTTGGGTCCCTCTTTAGGACTGCTGGGTTTATCCCCCAGCTTCCAGAAGTGTTGCAAGCTGACAGCCCTCAGTTGAAAGAGTCACCTCACTAAGGTGAGGCATCCTCTCCAAGGTAGCCAGTAACCGGTCAATGCGAAGCTACAAAGGCCCCACGACTCACCCCCAGTTGGCTATCCCACCTTCAGCATTCCCTTTGGGATTAGCTGAGGCCTTTCTCGTGACTTCACAGCAGCCCAATTTCTCCCTCTGCCCAATCCTGCTTCCTTCTCCTTTGCAAGTGTTAATCCTAAAATCTCCTTAACAAACTTCCTACATGTTAATCTTCTCAGAATCTGCTTCCCTTGGAATCGGACTTGCAACAGATAAAATTTATATCTTGTTTTAAAACATGTACCACGATGTGATATGTTGTGAAACAACACTATTTATGTTTGGGAATACAGTCGTATTTAGTAACGTTATAAAAACATGAATGAAGAATGATAAACACTAAATTCAGGATGGAGGTTATCTCTGGAAGGTAGAAAGGAGGATAAGCTTGTGGAAGAATGCATGTCACATTTTAATAACTACGCAACATTTTAATTCTTACACTGGATGTCACACATATACGGAGCATTCCTTATGTGTTCTTTGTATATCTGAAATATTCCATAATTTTTAAAAGTAATCCTAAAAGGAAAAGTTCGCCCCTGAGTCAACCATTCTTTACCTTCTTTCCGCCACAAAAAACAAATGGATGACGTTCAAGTGGCCAACAGAGTTATCATGGGTGTTCCCACATTTTGAAACAAGAATTTCCTGCTGGAAGTAAAAATAATTGGGCCACAGAGTTCTTTTTGCTTTCTTTTTTTTCTTAATGTGGCAATCCTGAAAGGCATTTATAAGTTTTTAACTATTTATTGCATACCAGTAATGATCACTTTTAACAGGCTGCTACACAATAGGATAAAACTATGCATAATTTCTATAGGAGTTGCACTTCTCTTTCTTCTGCTCAAGAGATTATCGGATTACAAGTGAGTGAAAGTGAAATTACGGGATAAGTTTGACTTTGTTAAGTTACACATATAGTGATGCTATATTTGAACCAGGGCAGTCAGACACTGAATTTGGATAGTGTTTAATTAATTAATTGTGACAAACGAACCAAGAGAAAACTTCTGAACAGTAGGATTCAAAGCAAAAGGTAATGCCTAGGATTGCTTTTTCTAAATTCAGCACACTTCCCAATACAAAGTACTGTAGTATAATTACGGTTATATAAGATACAACGTGCTCTATGTATAATACAATACTAGCAAAATAAAGACACTGCTCGAAAATTTTAAATCGAAGGCCACATTCATATGAAATATTCACATAACTGAGATACAACTGAATGTTCCCCTGAATTTGTAATACGACAATTGCCAACTTCCCTGTTTGTTTAGTTCTGTTCTTGGTATAAAATTTTAAAATTTCACTGTCTAATAAAACGAATTCCAAGTCCCCAGGATTGGGTCACAGAAACAATGTTTTTCTCTGTTGCCACCCAATGTGAGCTATGTATGACAGCAAAACACATAAAAGGATCCAGAAGCTCAAAATAAGAGGAAAAAAATGTGGGTTGGGGGAAGGATGAAAAGATTGAAGTATTTTCTAACCACCTACTTTGAAGCAAACAGGTTTTGTCCATATCCAAGGCACTGAGCACAAACAATCCAATGTATCTGTAACCAGTATCAATTATTTAGGACTACTACTGAGTAACTAAATTCTAGGTTCCATATTTGTTTGATACAAAAAGTTTACAGATACAGTTACAAAGGAGGAAAACTAAATAAATAAATCAAAATTCTCAGACATAGGCCAAAAAAGATTGGTGACTGAGAATGAAATCTGTAACAATCTATGTCAGCAAAACTTTTCGTATCTTAAAGGAATTTTATCCGTAATACTTTCCTTTTCACCCCAGCATATTTTGAGTACCTCTTTTCCCTTGACACTGTCCAAAAATCCTTTTCTTTCACGTTTTCCCAGTAATTTATTTATTCCTAAATTTTCAGCCACATTTTAGAAAGAAATCCAAACCTCAGCTCAGGTTAACAACAATACAGGCACTCCCTCTTGTGGTACAGAAGGGAATTGCCTGTTTACACTGGCACTCCAGCTCAAGGAAGTCCTTTCCGAGTTTTATTAGTATTTACAGCCCCGGAACACGTACTTCATTGTCTTCGTTTTACAGACAAGGAGACAAGCACCTTACTTCTTCGAGGTATCTCAGAGAACTTCGATCCAACTCAGCTGTGTGGTATTCACGCACTTTCCACCACACCCCCTGACCCACACAGTATCTGTCCATCTTGTTTTTGTTACCAAATTTCCAAGAATACATTGAAAGCAGGTAGTGACCACTCAACTACTAAAAGACACGACTAAAGAAATAGGAAGGATCTAATTTTAACTTCTGTTTTGATGCAGTTCCAAAGCAACTGTTCAGGTAGTATTTTCAGTTTAATATAATATACTCATGATCATTAACAAACAGCAAAGAGAATAATGGGCATTTTCCTAAGAAAGAGGAGTTATTCTCCATATTTATTTTTTCAGTATTACCCAAAAGTATATAAATGGGATTCTATTTTGTGAATTATGGATCTAACTTGTCAACAAAAGTACTTCTCTGGAGGACAAGGCACAAATAATTAGAATTTCCGAAATAATAAATTGTCATCCTTTATTTACATGTTAACGCCAATGGACATGAATAAGAGCATTTGTTTCTGCGGTAATGGCATGCCATAAAATTTCAAAAAACCTGATTTCTAAACACTTTTATTATATACCTTCATCATGAATTTATATGACTAAAGCTACCTCCTTCACAATTGTTTTAAAAGTTAAATGAGCTAATACGAATAAAATTTACCCTTTTTGTCTTCTTTGTAACAAAGAAGTACAAAGAATATACTTCATAAACGGTAAAAATACAGAGACAAGAGATTAAAAACATTATCAAAAGGTACTACTAAATTCTTAAATGTGATAGGTTTTCACGTGCAGGAATTTTTCCACTTGGTAAATGCCCTGAAGTGTCCCATGGCGATTCCACCTGTACAAGTGGGACAGACACAGCCTGCAATGCTGCCCAGCCAGACTGCCAAGATCTCGCCGGCTGTCACTTTCCTCCCTGATGCTCCACGTGTGTCCTCCCAGAGCTGGACAACGGGTCAAAGAGGATCAGCTTTGAAGTTTAGTCAAGCGTATGCTGCACTCCCCTGACAAAACCTCCAAAGCGAATTTCTGGTTTTGCAAGTCAATAAGCAGACAGACAAAACCCCTGAGTACCTTGTATTCCTCACCTCAGTGAATGAGCCACCACTTGCTGAGGTGGCCAAGGCAAGAGCTGAGCTAACCCTTGACTCCTTTTACTGTTATACTCTCCCTATTCCACCAGCCAGAAGGTCACATCACTCCCAGTAACTGAATCTCTCTGCTCTCTTCTCGAATCCTAGTGCTACAGCTTTAGATAAAGTCCTCACCGGCTTCCCCCAACCTGGACAACAGCCAAGTCGTATTCATCCTTTTAAACTTGGCTCTTACATTCCTTCCTGCAGGGTGTTCCCTGGCACCTCTGTGCACGACCCCCTCACTAAAGCGGGTTCATACCAGCCCCCCGGACCCCGCCCGGACCCATGCCGCTGCTATCCTTGCAGACGGGTATGTCTCTATCTTCAGGGTGCCTGACAAATACAACCGTCCCATAAATCTCTGTTGTACAAGGGATTTGTTTTGAGGGAGGAGAAAAAGAGAAAAAGTACAATTTGGTTAAACAGCTGGTACTTTATTTGGAAAAATGGCTTAATGAATTTCAAAGAAATGGTTGTTTTCAAAACAATCTTTTTCTGTTTGCACAGATTTGGACAGTATCACGGGCAAAATGTTCCGGGGTCACTGATTTTTCATTAAAATTTGGCAAGTTTCTACCTGAAAGATACCCCCTAAGGAAGTAAAATTCAATCTGTTTATATGTGGGCACATTCATGATCAAAGGTGGGAAGTCACTAACCCCAGAGAACTGATTCCTAACCTGGTTCCAGACCCAGCTGGAAAGTGCTCTAGAGGGCTTCTCTCGGCTTCATTCTATTCCCCGAACCCCCACAGATCTTATGTCCAGATCACCCGATGTCTCCCCATATGTGGGAGTTAAGGCAGTTGGGTGGACACCCAAGGCCTTTCTATCTAAAGAATGCAAAGATGTTAAGCCTCCATCAATTTCCTTCCTGAACAACTAAAGGTAGAGGATAACCCATCACCGTAAGTTTGAACTACTTTAAACAAATAGAATATTAATCTAAGAAAATGCCTTCCAGTGGGGGATGGGGGCTAATGGCTATTAAACATAAGACGGATCACCCTACACCACTGTGCATGTGCAAGGGAAATACAACTATTCCTGGTCACTGAATTCTGGGAAAGACAACTAATAATGATTTCTGTTTTACAGTTAGAATCCAAAGAGCATTTTTTTTTATTTCAGCATATTATGGGGGTACAGATGTTTAGGTTATGTATGTTGCCCTTGCCTCCCCACTCCCCGCCAAGTCCGAGTTTCAAGTGTGCCCATCCCTTGGATGGTATGCATTGCACTCTTTGTGTATGCAAATACCTGTCCCCTCCCCCCTTCCCCCCCCCCCCCCCGCAAGAGCATTTTGACATAGAACATGAATTCAGTGAACCTCACCAAAGTACTCCAAAGCAATGTGTTACAAGAAAATCAGCATGATAGTCCTATTCATTGAATGGTCATCATAAAGAGAATTTAAAATTTTGAGTGGTCACCTGTTTTTAATGGCTTTGAGATATAATTTGCATGCCATGAAAGTCATTCATTTTAAATGTACAATTCTGTGAGTTTTCTTAAGTTCATATGCAACTATCACCAGAAACACTTCCATCACCCAAACAATTTCCTTGTACCTGTTTATAACCAATCCCATGCTCCCACCCCGACCCCAGGCAACCTCTAATCAGATCTAAGGTTTTGCCTATTCATACAACGGTATCATACAGGTATCTGGCTTCTTTCATTTGGCATAATGTCTTTTAGTTTTAAGCATGTCGCGGTATGTATCAGTAGCATGAATCAGAATATCATTCCTTTTCGTGGCTGATACGGATATACCACATTCTGTTTATGTGTTCCCCAGGTGATGGATCTGGATTGTTTACAGTTTTTGTCTATTGCGTATAATGCTCCTATGAACATCTGTTGTTTCTGAACAGGCACCATTTTTGTGACTTTATTGAGGTACCATTAACATACAATAAATTGCACGTATTTCGAGTACGCAATTTGATGAGTTTTGACACATGTATAGACTATGAATCTACCTTAGCACAATCAAGACAATGAATACATACATCCTCTCCACAAATCACTGCGCTCCTCCCTTGGGAATCCCCTTCTCACCCCTCTCCCAAGCCATCCTCAGGTAACCACTGATCTGCTCTCACTACAGATTAGTTTGCATTTTCTAAAATTTCGCCTAAATGAAATCAGTATGGAACTTGGTAGGGGAAAGTGCCTGGCATAATTATTCTGAGATGCATACATGTTGTTGTATGAATCAAGAGTCCATTCCTCTTCATCACTGAGTAGCATTCCATTGTAGACATACAGCACAATTTGCTTACCCATTCATGTGCTGATGGACACATAAATTATTTTCAGTTTTTGCCAATCACAAATACAGCTGCTATGAACACTGCATACGAACTTTCCCTGGATGTGTACTGTCATTTCTCCTGACAGTATAACTTGAAATAGAATTGCTAGGTCCCATGTTAAATGTATGTTAAGCTTTTTAAGAAACTGCCAAACTGTTTTCCATCATGGCTGTATCATTTTACATTCTTGCCAGAAATTTGTGAGGATTCTGGTTTTTCCACATCTTTGTCAATAACATTGGATTGTCAGGGTTTTTTTTAATTTTAGCCATTCTAGTGGTTGTGGAGCAATATCTTATTATGGCTGTAATTTCCACTTCCCTAATGATGTCTGTGTCTGCTTAGTTTAGTGGTCAGCCAGCGATGTCTGGAGGTCCTCGCCAACCACCTTGCACCCGTAAGGTGTCCACCCTGTGTTGATGGAACAGTTGTGCACTGAAGGGAGCATTCAAAGCTGCACCCAGTTCTTGAGTCTCCCTTGGCTTTCACTCTCTGCTGGGCTCTCCTGAGTATCTCCTGGACATGCAAAGTTAAGCTGTCTACCACGGATGAATGGAGAACTTATCTCAGCCCTCTGTGGCGCTCTCATTTCCAGGATCTCTCTTGTTATATTTCTGGCTGGTAGCCCTGAACCAGCAAACTGCAAACTCAAGGCAGCAAAGCTGTAGGTTTTTCATTTTGAACTGATTATGCCACTTTTAGCCAGAAAAGCTATAGACTGTTACCCTCAACCCTCACTCTGACCCCAGAGTCTATCGTGCCTTGTAAAACTGCAGTGCTCACCAGCTGAAACGGGTATTGGGAGACAGAAGCAGCCCGAGGCAAGAAGTCCACAAATACTCACTCTTTTTACCCAAAGATCCAGAGTATCAATAATGCTTCCCAATTTATTGTCTGTCTTTTTGGTCAATTTCCCATGCCCGGAAATGATTGTTTTTGACCATTTTGTTCAGGTTTACACTTATTTTATTGAAAAAAAGAATCACATGTCCTCTTCACATCATTAATGGACATGATCTTGGCTACCCATTTTTAATTTCTCAATTTCCCATAGCATAAAGTATGACCATAATATCAAGTATGACTCTAATTCCATTTCAAGTATCAAATACAGGAATGCCCTCCAAGGCTGTTATAAAATTTATCATCCAAGCTTGACCATTTTCCATTAAGAGAGTGGCTCTTCCACACAGTGTCAGCAAGCTGACATTATATTAAAGCACCAAAACAGCCATATGTTCAGTAATTTTGAGACTCTTAGGGGATAAAGTGATTGACTGCTTGGACCTCACTCATGGCTCTTGACCACAGAACTCTCTGATGGCCCAGATATGATAGATTCTGTGGTGTCATTAACAAAGCCTGACACAGGCAAAAAGCAAATTCTTGCAGTTCTATTAGCATTATCGTGTTTTATAAATATTCTCGACCCAGATTTTGTTACATTCTACTTTCTCCAGTTACTCCAAATACTGTCACAAAATCCTCAAGCCTAACTTACTTTCCACAGCATTACTTCGTACGAATACATGCTCTGTAGCTAAGCTCTCGCACCTACTACCTTATCGATCCTCATAAAAACGTCATGTGATGGGTAGAGAAAATATCATCCTTCATTTTACACCAGTCGGAACTGAAACAGAGGGATTAAGTGTCCCACGTAGCTAGTAAATCAGATCTGAAATCCAGTTATTCTGGCAATATTTCACTTTGTGTGACCTTTGGCATGTCTCTGCCTCAATTTCTTCAAATATTTAAATATTAACAACTTTCTTGAAGTAAGGAAAATAAATTATCCCACAAACACCAGCTTTTTCAACACTTCCAGCTGAAAAAAAATAGTTTTAGCATTTTTCACCTTAAAATGTTTAATTACTGGAACGTGAAGAAGAAATGAAGCCCAATCTCCAAACTGTGAAAGCAACCTTTAGCATACTCAATGCCAAACACCACAGTCTCATTCTCTCCCTCCCTCCCTCCCTCTCCAAAACACAATTCTATGAAATCCTCTTAGGAGGGAAACACTAAACCTTCCCACATACACTCGCAGGTGATGGACTTAAATGTTGTAAATCTGGTGGGTCATTTCAGAAAAATAACTTGAAATCTAATATATGCATTGGGAGAAACACGTCATTTCCTTCATCTTAAAAAAACCAAAACCCAAATCAAATATTTCCTTGAGCATTTCTGACTCCACAGTTCCTCATAAGAGGGTCCATATTCACTCTCTTCAATCCGCATCCTCCCCGTCTCCCTCGATGCCATGCCACCCTGGCTTTCGTCTCCTCCATCGTAGTGAAAACACTCTTGTCAGGCTCACTAACATATCCTCCTCGCTGCTAAATTCTAGCATCAATTTTCAGCTCACATCTTACCTAACCCAGCAGCAGCATCGGACGAGGCTGGTGACTACGGCTTCCCTGAAACGTTTTCTCCCCTTGGTGTCTGAAGCAACCGCCCCCTTCCTGTCCGCGCCTCAGTCTCCCTTGCTGACTCCATCTCATTTCCCAACCTCAGGTCCCAGACTGCTCCTCTCACTCCCACGGTGGTCTGAACCCTTACCATGGCATTAAGTAACACTTAAATGCTAATGGCTTCATTTCCTCTTCGACCTGACCTCTCACACAAGTGTAGACTCTGCCGACCTGACCTTTCCACTTGGACGTTTAAAGAGGCATCTCAAATTTAACATGTCTCAAACTGAGTTCCAAGTACTGCCCTAGATTGGTCCCTCTGCAATCCCCCCATCTCAGCATCCTTGTTTCCTCTCTGTCTCTCATCCCATGTCCAATTTCACAACAACGTCTAACTAGAATTCCATCATTTCTCATTGCTCCCCTTGTTCATGGTCTTAGGGACCATCATCTCTCACCTGGGCCACTGCAGGAACCTCAAATTGGGTCTCTCTGCTTCCGCCCTAGCAAATGCCCCCACCCTCATCTCAGAATATTCAAATCACAGCAGCTTCAACAGAAAGATCACGTTGCCTCTCTCCTTAACACCCACCAGTTATAATTTTCCTCTCATTAGAAGCCAAAGCCCTTACAACGACCACTGCCCACATGACATGACCATCTGTTCCCTCTCACCGCCTTCCCTCACCTCCCTCCACTCACTAGCCTCCTTCTGCTGTTTAAACAATCCAGGCACATTACTCCCTCGGGTCTTTGCACTTGCTATTCCCTCTGCCTAGAACACTCTTCCCTCAAACATCTACAGGGATCTTCTCCTCAACTTCTTCAACACTTTGCTCAAATATCGCCGTTTCAGTGAGGCCTTCCTGACCACTCCATTTAACACACCGAGTCTCCCAACCCTCACCCTTGCTTGCTTTACATTTTTCCAAAACACATGCTGCCTTCTAATATACCATATATCTTACTTATTTACTTGTTCTTGATCTGTGCCTTCCTGCTAGAATGTTAACTCCATGCAGGTAGAAAGTTTAGTCTGTTTTGTTCACTACTATCATCACCAGTGCCTAGAATACTGTCTGGTACATGACAGGTGCTCATTAAATACATGATGAATCAAAGAATCACATTTTAAAAACACGTATTTATATTAATTGATCCCTATGCAGACCAGAAAGTTCAAAAACTAAAGAATGCTAACTAACGGATGACTAAAAATATTGATTGTATATGATAATATAGGTCATTTCTATCCAAGAGAAATATAATGCAAGCCACGAGTAGCTTTTTAAATTTTGTAACAGTCACATAAAATAGTATAACAGGTGATATTAATTTTAATGTTTTATTTAGCTCAATATGTCCAAAATATTATCATTTCAACATAGAATTCATATAAAACTTATTAATAAAATATTTTAGTCTTTTTTTCATTCTAAGTCTTTGAAACATAGTGTGAATTTTCTGTAGAGCACATCTCAATTGGTCCTACCCATATTTCAAATGTTCAATAGCTACACATGGCCAGGAACTACCATACTGGACAGCACAGATTAGGACCAAAATTAAGCAACCCCATCATAGTGGGGAATATCTTGTAGACGCACTCACTGTTTTTAACTTGAGATTCCAAAACAAGGCCCTGGTACAACTTCATGGTTTACAAGTTTTGTCAAAACAGTTTCAGAGGATATATCAAAAGGAATAATAGCTCTTATTCTAAGAAACCATTTATACCAAGGTAACTGACTCAACACTTTAAACTTCACTCGGGTGTTTTGATTAGAAAGAATAAAAGCCATTATTCCCTATTCTGTTTAAGAAACAAAATTAAATCCAGAGATCCTGTGATCTTATCTATATTAACATAAAAAATCATTATTTTCAAATATAAAGAACTATTAAAATTCTATGTCCACTAAACTGGTATTTACTTGAAATTAACCAAAAGCGTCCCCATTAAAAGACAATTTTTATATGTAGTGGCATTTTAAAAATTTATTAACAGTTGACCTACCAATATTTTTGCATTTCATAATGTAAAAGTGAAATAAATCACTAAGGAAAATGTGTTTAAATTTTTAACATAGCCATTTAAGTCCTGTTTCTTTTTTTTTTTTTTTTTTTTTTTTGAGACAGAGTCTCACTCTCTTGCCTGGGGCGAGTGCCGTGACGTCAGCCTAGCTCACAGCAACCTCAAACTCCTGGGCTCAGGCAATCCTACTGTCTCAGCCTCCCAAGTAGCTGGG
>CAUYSK010090835.1:0-29275 GCA_963575035.1 Avahi laniger | reverse complement strand
ATAGGTCTTTTAAGAAAGATACCTTACTCTCTGGGAGGCCGAGGCAGGCGGATTGTTTGCGCTCAGGAGTTCGAAACCAGCCTGAGCAAGAGCAAGACCCCATCTCTACTAAAAATAGAAAGAAATTAATTGGACAACTAACAATATACAGAAAAAACTAGCCGGGCCTGATGGCGCATGCCTGTAGTCCCAACTACTCGGGAGGCTGAGGCAGGAGGATCACCTGAGCCCCCAGGAGTTTGAGGTTGCTGTGAGCTAGGCTGATGCCACGGCACTCTAGCCCAGGCAACAGAGTGAGACTCTGTCTCAAAAAAAAAAAAAAAAAATGAATGTTGGATAATACATTTAAGAGTTGAATGGATGTTTTTGTAAAATGCCTCTTTTCTTTGAAAACCAACCTCCTTTGTTTTCTTAGAAAAATTAAAAAAAATCCACAGGGCTGGTGATAATAAACAGGGTTTGGCCACATTTGCCTGTGGGGGAGGTCCTGATATAGTTTCCTTTTTTAGTTATTTCAGGGAATTGAGGATACAGGAGTGGGCTTAAGAGAAACTCATTTAAATTTCACCATTTATAAAAACCCCACCCCCAAACAGCGTTGTTTCATGTTGGTTGAATAATTCACGAATGGGCAGATGGAAGTGCACTTATAGCTACAAACGGGAAGTGTGCCTTCATATAGGCACTCTCCTGTTAAGCATTCCTTCCTCAGTTCCATCATGATTAAAGCAGTACATGGGAGGAATTAACAAAATCATCTTTTCCACTAAAATACCACATTCACGTGGATTTATTAAAACCCTTCCTAGTGAGTCGAATGACTCCAGAATCTTAAGGAACAAGGAAAGAGTAATTAGAACCCCAGGCATGTACTGCAAAATAAGCATTCTGTCAATGGACTATGTTCCTGGTTCTGTGTTTCTTTATTTCTTTAAAATTTAAAAAAATATATACAATTATTGCTTTGCCCATTCAAAAGCATGGGCAGAAAAGTAGAACTAAGGCCACGGCCACGTTTTCCTGAAACTGCCAGCCCAGGCCCCCTGCACAGCAGTGGTGACTCAGGGAACTAAGCATCATGTCGGCTCTGGAGCCTTCATCTGATCCTCAGTGACCTCATGAAAATGACCTCAGCTGTCTGTGCCTCTGCTTGCATTTAGGTGAGGAGAATAATATCAGCCTCCCAGCAAGAAAGTGTGGGGTGAATGCAAATGAGTATAATTGAAAACACATCGTCAACAACGTGTTAAGTGGCCAGTGATAACTCTGTCAGTGTAGAGTGGCTGGAGGGGAGAGATGACAAAGGACCTGCTCTGTTACTGGACCTACAGGTCAGACAGTGTTCAGCCTGGGAGTCCTTTGGAAGCTTTGCCATGGTCTAAGGGGATGAATAACTCATTTTACCCCCAAAGAAGCAAAACATTAACACTTACATAGTAAGGCATTTCAACAAGTATTTGCAAGACGTATGTCTACTTCCAGTTTAGCCTAAGATCCTAGAGGCCCGGGGATATAGGAGGCTCTGCTTGAGTAGGGTCATTTCCTGTGGAACATAGTCGCCCCCTCCTGGTGAACATGTTAGGCAGCAAGTCTTCCTGACGCTGACTTGAATTCTGATTTCCTGTAAGGTTTACCCATTGGCTCTAGTCCTGCTCTCTGAAGCAAGAAAATCAGTCTGTTCCTTCTTCCATTTCAGACTTTCAAATTTTCGAAGTCAGAGCTCCCATTTAGCTTGAGTTTCTGTGCTCAGGTAAAATATTTCCCATTCCATTCCTTGTATGACATGGTACTCATAGCCTCTCACCGTCAATGTCATCCTCTTGTAATTCAGTCTAGCTTGTTATTGTTTCTCTTAGAGTGTAGCCTTCAAAATGGGCCACTATCTTAAGAGGTGTGTCTGATAGTTCAAAGTACAGTGAGGCCACTTTTATTTAAATTTTACTCAAACATATTGAGTGTCTTCCATGTGCTTAGACATAATAATGAACAAAATAGACATAATTCTTATTCTTATGAAGCTTGTGTTTGGGGAATGGTGGGGAAGGGGGAAAGACCTCCTCAAAGAAAGTTACAAAAAAGTCAATGAAATAATTCCAAGTCTTGAGATGTGTTGTAGTGGATGGCTAATTTGCACTCAGCTTTCATCCCACCTCCTGGTTTGCCTGCCTTTTCTGCATAGCCTGGAAAGCTAACGCTACATTTCCCAGACTGCTTTGTAGATGGAATTCTGGATAAAAATTAGCTCCACTAAATAAATGCAACTCAGGCCAGGGAAAGTGCTTGCCTAAATGCAATGGAAGGTCATGGAAGGATTTTAGCAGTGTTCCAGCATGTGTAGCTGTAAAACAGGGTTAGGTTTCTGATAAGGCTAGCCTCCCCTTATTTTTGGTTTTGCAATTTTAAGCTGTTTTGGCTTAGTTATTCATCTCGATGAATTTTTTAAAATAACTTTATCAATATTTTAAAATCCCACTATGAATGATTGTATTGGGTTAAACCTAAAAATCAGTTTGAGAAGAAATGGTTTAGTTTTCCATGCTTGACATATTTCTCTCCACCTTCATAAATTTTCTATCACTCAATGAATTGAATAGTAAACTAAACATACTAAATATTGCTATAATAGGGAACTACTGGGGTACTGCAAGAACTTAGGACAGTAAAACCTATGCCAGACTTTGGATTACAGACAAGGCTTTCCAAAAGTGGCATCTCAGTTGGGTCACAGAGAGTGAATAGGAGTTCACTAAGCAGGGAGGAGGAGAGGGAGAGGGAGAGAGAGAGAGGGAGGGAGGGAGGAGGAGGAGAGGGAGAGGGAGAGAGAGAGAGAGGGAGGGAGGGAGGAGGGGGAAGGAAGAGAGTTTCAGACAACTAGATCAGCTCATAGAAAGGTCCAGTGGCAAGTGTGGATGGTGCTTTGAAGCGCTAAACAAGTTTAATATGGCGAGCACATATAATCCAAGGGGAAAGAGGGACAAATTAGGTAAACAATGACCAAATTATGAATAGTACTGTAAGTCATATTTTGGACTTTGATGGCAGAAACAACTTAATGTGGTCAGAGAAGGATAGGGATGGTGGTGGAAAGAGCCGTGTTCGAGAGGACGCCCAGGCTTCTGACTTGGGATCTGGGACAATGCCAGTGCCTTTCACAGGAGAACAAGAGGTGAATCTTCTCCAAAGGAGGAAAGATACACTTTTTGTACCTGTTGAATTTGAGATACCTGGGGACACACAAGTCGAAATGTCCAGCAGGCATCTGAATTATTGATCAAAACCACAGTAGAACGATATAGGTGGAGAGATTGATTTTTGAAGCATTGTGTTAACTGAAGGCACAAAAGTAGACAAAATCCAGCCAAGGATAATGTGAAGATCAAGAAATAAAAACAAAACAAAACAAGACGTAACTTAGACTGTGCTCTGAAGCCTAAGGATGATTTCAATGAGGTCAGAGTCCCACTGCACTGGAGGCTCATACTGCACTCATGGAAACCTTCTGGTTTGTTTCACATGAGGCCATCTGGTTGCAAGTGGTAGGTAACCAATTCAAACTAATTTAAGATTTAGAAAAGGGAGCATGGGCTCAAAGAACTGGGAGATCCAAGGTAGGCTTCATATATTGCTGCATCCAGGGACTCAGACACTTGATGTGTTTATTTCTGATTTGCAGCCTTCTGTGGAAGCTTCTTTCTACATGGTAGAAAGATGAACCTGGCTAACCCAGCTCATATCCTCAAAGATTAGCAATATCAGTGAACAGAATATTGCTCTTTCCAAATGTACATATATTAATGCTAGAGAAGACACCAGTTGGCCCTGCCTATCTTATGCCCAACCGTAAATCAGTTGCCATGGCCAGGGTAATGAAGCATTGTCATTGGTCATCCCAGATCAGGAGCTCTAAGAAAATTAAAACTCTCAAGATTCACTCCAGAACTTCTGAATCAGAATATCTGGGGAAGAGTCTCGGGAGTTCGGATTTTTATGAGCTGTTAGAGTGACTCTTGCTGAGGGGGTTCCCAGACTGTGATTTGAGAAACATTGTGAGCTCTAGAACTGGCTTGGACAGGATTCTTCAGAAAACTCAGGTCTGCAGCCTGTCAGTCTTGGTAAAGTTGGGAAATGTTCAGCTTTCAATGAACTTAGATGTGTGACTGGGCAACTCAACTCCCCTGACATTTAGTTCCCTTATCTCAACATACAGGGAAAGTTCTTGCCCAGAATGGTTTTGCAAGATTAGATAAAATAACATTTTCTTGTGAGGTCTGATTGCCCATAGCTCTTACTGTGACTCAGGCCCCCAATCCTATGACTAACATCTGTGCTTTCTGTTGCTCAGTGCATGGGTCCTGCTTCCTGTATCATCTGCCATTTGTTGCAGAAGACCTCAGTTTTGCATGTTCAATCCTTTCATATCCTTTCAGGTCCCTAATGTTGCATTTGCCAGATGCTACAAACTCTGCCTGTTCACCGAGACCCTCACTGTATCCGCCCCATCTATATCATCTACCTGCTCCAACCTCCAAACCCAGCCTGCTTAGGGGCCACTTTTATCCGCACACTCTACACTTCTGAACCCAGGCTACAGGTCTGGAATATATTTTCATGTACAACTTGGGTGCATTGTCTTAAGGTGAAAGCCAAACTGGGTATTTAGAGAGTACAGGATTGCAGGAGAAGCAGCAAATGTCACTCTTTTTCAGGAGAAAACATTTCATATAAAGGACTTGAGAATAGAGAGACTCATGAGACTTCACCTTCCAAAGCCACACTTAGATAAAAATAGACAAAAACTACAAATGCCATGCTACATTCTTCATATATTTTGTCTCTCAACATTTTTTCAGCTTTATTTAGGTATAATTGACAAATAAAAATTGTATGTATTCAAGGCATACAATGTGATGTTTTGATACATGTATACACTGTGAAATGATTATTCCAATGAGGCTAATTAACATATCTATCATGTCACATAGTTACCATTTTTTTTTGTAGTGAGAATACTTGCATTCTATCCTCTCAGAAAATTTTAAGTATGCTTATGATACATTATTATTAACTATAGTCACCATGCTGTACGTTAGATCTCCACAACTTATTTATCTTACAATGGCAAGTACTTTTTGACTTGGGAGAGAAGAGACCTAAATTGACCTGTGATTTAAAAAGAAAATGATTCTACATATGAGAACCCTGAGGGGGTCAACGCAGCACATATGAGAAATGAGAAAATGAATGAAATGCTGTCAGCACGCTGTGACCTCACATCACCACAAAGTGTTTCACCAGGCAAATGGCCGGGCTACCACAACGCTACCACATGTGTTGAAAGAGGTTTGTTCAATTGCCCTTATGTGGAAATTCTATGAAAGCACTTTTCTTTTTAACTTTTAAATTTCTTGGATATTAAATCTGCTCTGTTGTGTTTTGCATATTATTCTCTTCCTTCTGGTTGTTGGACTGGTGCCAGAGGATAAGTCACTACAGTTCTCACCCAAATCATCTAAGGACCTTTATTGTACACTTTGTTCTTTACAGTTAAGTGGCATTTTTCTTCTACAGAACTCAAAGTGGCAAGATACTATTTTGGAATCGTCTTATCCTGTGTTATCATGCTTTCCCCCCTTTGTTGAGATAGCTCGTAAGTCTGTTCTCTCTTGCCTCTAGAGAGGAAAGGGCAGGATAAACTTGGAAATTTAGCTTTTATTTTCTAAATCCTAAGCCCTAGAGGGCGGGTACAATTTGTGGGCCCAGGGAAAGTGACCTTGCTAAGCATGGCTGGTAAAGGATTCTGCAAGATGAGTATTCTCCAGGGCCAAGGACTGTGGAGAAAGAGATGAAAGGCCTCATGCCCTGTGCCTGGTAGAGCTACCAGAGAGGGAGAAAGACCTGTGAGGGTCTTTGGGTTCTAAGAACAGAAGGGACTAAGACCTGGCCTCCAGGGCCACCAAGGCTTTGTGGGCTCTCTAACCAGGGTCAAAACCCAGTGTGTCCAGGTTCCTGATGAGAATCAAGTTTGGAGTGATACAACTGGGAGACCAGTTGGGGTGGTGCAGAACTCTAGAGTGTGTGCCCTGCCCAAAGGTAACCTAATTCTATATTTAAAACTACTGCAAGGGCAAACAAGATGGATCTATTGTACCTGGCTACTTTTTGGCTTATGAGGCCACATTGGCCTTGTTGGGACCACATTGAGTGAGATGATTTATCTTACTAGTATGTAATATGGACAGAATACTAAGGTCCAGGGGTCCCCCAACACCTGGATGTTGTATAAGCTTGCAGTCCTCAACCCCCCTGGCTGGTGGGTGAGCGAGTAAAGCTTCATCCGTATCTACAGCCACTCTCCATCATTTGCATCCCCACCTGAGCTCCGTCCCCCCTCCTCTCCCACCCCTTGCCTGCTCCCAGTCTGTGGAAAAATTGTCTTCCAAGGAACTGGTCCCTGGTGCCAAAAAGGTTGGGGACCACTGGTATAAGCCACCAAATATTGTCGTAAACTCAGAGTAGAATGGGAGGGATGGAAGACATGAAATGACCTAGGTTGACTACTCACAAGTTTCAGGATGAGGTTTAAAATAGAGATTAAGCTGAGTTATCAAAATTTTCAAAAGTTTGTTGCACGCTTGACATTGTGTTACTCCTGTTACTAGAAAGATGTCTAGGATAGTTTTGGCTTCAACACTGTAAATTCTGGTGCTACTAATAATCAGTTGTGTGATCTCAGAAAAAGTTACATAGCATCTCAAGCCTCAATTTCCTCATCTATTAAAGGGGAACAATAGTCATACTTCCCTAAAACATGGCTCAATTAAATGGGACACTTTAGGTCAAAGACACAGAAAAATGCTTAACTCCTAATAAGCAAGCACTCCAATTATAACCCTGGATACCAATAATGCTGATACCTTGTGCTCATAGAGAATTTGGCGACCTTTCCTTGTATCAGTATTCAAGATGTCAATACATTAATTCTCTTGTCCCTTAAGATCTGTTTCCCATCTGGCTCCTGTAACCTTCATGTAAAGATATTCCTAGAGACCCAGCCCTCATCAGCCCTCCAAACATACTCAGGCTCACTTGAATCTTAGGCTTAACACAGTTTAGGATCAAGCTAGAGGTCTTACTATAATACAAATTCCAAATGAATTTGGGTTCAATCTATCAGCTAGAGGAAATCATAAAATTTACCTGAAACTTAAGACACCTCCATGAGGGGCTAAGTTACTATGGTCTATATCTGTAGTCTTTTGGGACCCCACGTTGATTCAAAGCCAAAAGCTAGAATATTCACAAAAGTGGAAGATTAGATGATGCTTATACTAAAAACTTTAGGTATCGCTATCACTTCTCATAGCTAGACTTCTGAGACTTCGCAGCTCCTCACTTCTAACATTTTGTGTTTATTTTTCTACTTAAACCCTTCACACTGGTGAAGAAAATCACAGAACTCGCAGATCTTCAGCTGGTCCTTTAGTTTTGCCTGGAAATCCTGGATTTCTGCAGTTCTAGTTTTCCTCCCTGTTACTTATAATAGAGTTTGTCCTTGGGACAATTGTGCCTTTAGGCAAGCCTCAATTTCTTTATTTGTGAAAATAAGAGGGAATAATTACATTATCTGGGGATGATAATATCTGCCCCTTATGTAATTCATTTGCTTAAAAATAAACGGCACAGTGAAAAAGGAAAGCACTCATGAACTACAAAGGGTTATATAAATGTCCCTCTTGCCTACATTGCCTTCCCCTTCATGCAGTCTCACCTGGTGTTGTCTCTGTTCTCACTCTCCCTGTCTATTTGCTTATTTGCAGTGCAGAGCAGCCGCAGCTCAGTGGCACCCCAGAGGATTCAGGCCACCTGTGCCCCCCTGAAGTTGACCTACTTGTTCCTTTGCCAGAGCAGCCCACCCACATTTCCCTTCCCAGCCTCAAATCTGGTGTTGGGAGCCCTGGCCCTGGCCTCAGCCCCATTTCTCACTCCCATGAGGGCTACCTAGGAATGACCTCTGCGTGCGTGCGTGCGTGTATGTATGTGTGTGTGTGTATGTGTGTGTGTGTGTGTGTGTGTGCGCGCGCGTTGGGAGAGGTGATAGACCAGGGAAGAATTAGGTTACCCACTATTTCTGGCCCTCCCTTCTTCCCTCGCTGTTCCTACATTTTCCAATGCAGGAGTTATGGACTGAGCAGATGTAGCAAGTAAAGACAAGTCAAACCAATGCATAATTTATAGATCACATATTCCCTTTGTGAATCCAGGGATTATTTCCACCTATTTGCAGCACCAGAATGATACTTACACATCAGATAGGGCCTTTTGTTCTTATATTTCTTTTTAAAGCTGTTTTATGCCTTCTAGCTTTGGTTGTCCTATTATTTAAAGATTCTCTGACTCATTCAGGCTGCTTAATGCACCATACTGAAATTTCTGACAGGCATCAAAGGCACAGGGAACTGATCTTCCATATCCTTTCAAGAAACAGCAGCCCTCGCATCTGACACTGGGATCAACTCACAGGAGAACAACATCAAAGAAAACGCAAAGGAACACAGCACAGCTGTTTGTTCTTTGCTGCCTGGAACCAGATCAAATTACTTTTTAATGACAGAGAACTAGAAAATACTTTATACAACCATCACCTTTGAGTTACAAAGTTACTAAAAGCATCATGACAGGCACTTACATAAATAAAATTCATTTACTGGGAGTCATACTTCTTACAAAGCATTCTTTGTATCTATATTTAATATAAATTGCATATTGTAACATTTCCACAAAGAGGAAGCTATGCAGAGGTTTCTGTAATTAATTTTCATTTCAAATTTGATTAGAAATTCATTTCATTGTCTTGATCATTCTTTTTTTTTTTTGTTTTAAAAACTTTCTATATCCCTTAATGTGAATTAACTAACTATACAAAAGCTTCTAGATCCCACATTATGGAAAAAGCTGTGTATATCCCAAATATTATGTTAAATATTAGACTGTAAAACATAGAACTACCTAATATGTTATTATATCTTGGGAAAAAGCTATGGTCCCTTTAAGTTTCTGAATGGATATAGAAAGGCTTCATTATTAAGCAGATATAATAAACATACACACATCTGAAAATAGAGCCCCAAAATCTATGAAGCAAAAATTGACAGAATTAAAGGGAGGAATAAATAGACAATTCTACATTGTAGTTGGATACTTCTATACCCTACTTTTTGTAACGGACAGAACAACTAGAGAGGAAAGCAATAAGGACATTGATGACCCGAACAACATTGCAAACAAACTAGACCTAAAAGTTGTAGATCACCCCAAACCATATTTTTCTCAAGTGCACAAGAGATGTTCTCCAGGATAGACCATATGTTAGAACACAAAACAAGTCTCAATAAAGTTTAACAATTTGCAATTACCACTAGAAATCTGTAACAAAGGAAAAACTGGAAAATTCCCAAATGTGAGGAAATTAAACAACATGCTCTTCAATAACACAATTCAACCCATTGCAAGAAGGATTATTGTTTTTTTTCTCAGTACCAGTTAGAAGCAAACTGCAGAATGATTCTCATGGCCCGAATGGAGATTAGGTGATGCCCCTGGGCCAGTCAACTGTGACCAAGGAAGTGGATCCGTGAGATGGCAAATCCTGTTGCAGCCACACAGTGGCATCTGGGTCACTCCCCAGAGCTGGAAGGGGATCTGGTCAGACAGTATCATAGATCCACCAACTGATGGTGGCTTGTATAAAGTCAAAAGAATTCTGAGGAAATGAATATTTAGGATACACATGGAGAAAAGAGGAGGAGGCTGAAGAGTGTCTGTTGAGACAAGAGAAGGTGTCATCTACTGCTCTGTCGGGCGAGAGGAAGCCTTGAGAGGGCTGTCCAGGAAGTCCCAGCCTCTGCATCTGCCAGTGAACCCAGGAGTGGTATCCTTGGCTTTCTAAGCCAAGAGAATAGATGCATTTCCAAATGTTTCCTTAGAGTGACCTGAGCTAAACATGAAGAGCCGAAGAACACAGGAAATGAGTCGAGGAGCCCAGGGAAAACATGAAGAAGAAAGAGGCACAGGTTAGATTAATTTCTAGACCCATCTGGGAAGGGAAGGTGAGGTCTAATAGAGTGACCTGGACCTGGAGTGGGTGTTGGGGAGCAATGTAGAGAGCAGTGTCCTGAAAGTCTAGGGAATCGGAGTCTCAGAAGGACATGGTACCAAACGTTAAGAGAAAGAGCAAATATACACTTATCTTTGGGACCAGTTGGAGGTTGATGTTAGCACTTTCAGATAAATAGCAGAGAGGGGAGAAGCAAAGAGTGCAGAACTAGACTGAAGAGCAAATGGAAGGAGAGCAAGTCAGGACAGAATGCTCTTTCAAGACACTTGACTGCCACTTGGGAGAGAAAGACAAAGGACAAGGAAAAAGAAAAACTGGGAGAGAGTGAGGCGGTGGGTGCTTGGTTCAGGAGAAAATGGGGATGAATATGTGGAAAAAGCAAGGTGACTGGAGGGGCTTGCATTTCGAGGAGTGGTCAAGGCCTACAGACATATGAACAAACATTTGGCCTCTGGAATATCAGGCTGCCGGGGCTACCACTTCCTGACTGTGTGACCGACTGACTGTAAGCATACCCCTTCCTGCTTACCCTTTCCTTTGCTGAGTTTTCTCATCTCTAAAGAGGGGAGAAAGACAAAGCTTACCTCATGTGGATGTTGTGAGGACTAAGGCAATCTTATTTATAAAATGCTTTATGTAGTGCCTGGAGCAAAATGAGGACCCATTAAATATAAACAGGCTATTATCGTCATTACATCATCATCGTTACAGTAAACAGACTTTGGGGCTCCAAATATAAATCTGGGAATGTTGCACAAGTGCTCATTCAGGCAAAGCCCCCAGGAGACTGTAGATTTTGCTGAAGGTCGATGAGACAGCATGGCGGTACCTCCGAAGAAATCTTAGTCACCTCACGTCAAGGACGAATGCTGAGAATCATAATTGTGATTGGTATTTGTAAGTGTTTCTCTATGTTAGAAACTGTGATGAGGGCTTTATTTGGATAAATTTATGTACAATTGTCTCTATCCTGTATCACTCTCCATCCTCTAGTTTATCTATTATGCACATCTTAAGAATTTATGTACACTTCCACATGTATGCATATTTTGTAATATTTTAAATCTAATATAATTATGGGACTTAAGTAAAATAAAAAATATTTCATTTTTAACACCTAGAACTTAACTCTTCTACTCTACATTTCAATTCATCTCTTCGAAATTCACATCTTTAAAATGCAAATCAGAAATATCTATCCGCTGACCCTTCTCAATGTCAGCACTGCTTTAGTTAACATAACCATGGAACATACTAATCTACACATATCTGTTCCACGTGTGTATCATATTTTTCACATTGCAAATTCTTTGGGGAGAGAAATAGAAATTCTCCCTATTTTTTTTGCAACCCCTCAGAATCTATTACAATGCTGTGCAAACCATTGGCACACATCAGATCATATGGAGTAAGTCTAAATGAAATGTATCAAAAGTGAGCCCAGTAGATTTAGGGAGCAAGAGTTGCTAAAAACTGGCATTTACCTTGGACCCATTTTTTTGCTTTCCCATTCTCTGATGATTTTAACAACAATATCCTCTTCCTAGGAAGAAAGGGTTATATTGTTATGTCACTTAAAGGGGAAGAGTAGTAACAGGTAGCAGCCCCTGCTCCCTTCATGTAACCTCCCTGAGTGCAGATTGCAGGGTCGCTTTTCCACTTGCCTGCAGGTGGTGAAGTGGGGTGTGAATGCTCCAAGGGAACGCTACTGTGAGCAGCTTAGCACGGGCAGAGCTGCTCGGTTTTCTAGGAAGATGTTTCTTTTGTTCAGAAACTGCTGACCTTGTTTCTGTAGCTGATAATTAACAGATTCTTCTTCACCCTTATTGGGGAGAACTTTCTTTTTTCTTGACCCTGGCAGTGACCAGTCATATTTCTTAAAGACAACTCAGTTAAATACCCCATAGAGGAAGAATAAGAATAGCTCTTAGCAAATTGTGGCAAGAGGAAATTCTTTTCTAAGGAGTTTAAATTAGGAAATATATTGCCTTTAAATAGTGTTTGGTCCCATTTGGGGAAACTTCGTGCAATATCTTCAAACATGTGAAATTCATTTATAAATTACATGGGTAATTTCTCTGTTAGTATATAAACTATGTAACTTAACTAAAAAAAACCTCAAAATACTTTAAAAATTCAAAATATATGTCATATTTGAGAAACAAATCCTCTTAAATGTGCTCAAAGTGTAAACTTAGTAAGATTTCATTTTGAAATCACAAGCTTAAATTAATTACTCAATTATACATTTTAAATTAGAGTTACAAGGCTGACCTATTACTTTAATTGACCAAATTCTTATAACGAGTTCATAAATATAAAAATGAACAATATTAACATAAATATTAATACTGTGGTTTTGATTCATTTATACATTTCTGTACTTAATACTAAATCTTTACAGAGTTGAAAGATGCTTAATCATCAAGGACATAGTTATACCATCACAAAAACTTTGAAGGGTATCATTTGATAGAATATTGTCTTATAGAATTTCGGTTGAAATTCCAATTGAAATGGGGGATTTGGGGTAGGACAGATTTGATTCTTGTTGATAGCACTGATGGCACATGATTTGTCCTATTATCACCCTCTAAGTGGGTTGGCCCGATAGACTTCATGGTCCATAATCCTGTGTTCAGGTGTTATATTAGCCAGTTCTTTTGTCTCCTCAGAGTATGAGGACCCCCATCCAGCAGCATCATAAATCACACTCGTGTTCTTTTTATTCTTTCAGGAGGTATGGGCAGAGGGATCTTATTCTACCTACATAGCAAACTGTTCTAAAACTTAATGATTTAAAAAAACATTGTATTATATCTCACAATTTTGTGGGTCATATATTTGGGCAGGAATCAGCTGGTTCATTCTTTTGTTCCACCAAATGACCTCTGTTAATAGCACCACATGGAACAGAAGAATCACCCAGCTGAACCCTGTGGCATTCCTGGCCCACAAAACTGTAAAATATAATAAAATGGTCTGAAGGGTCCAAAGTGGTTTTACTCCCATGCTTTGTACTTTGGAGGGATGGCTGGAAGGCCAAGCTTAGCTGGGATTGTCAATTGGATTGCCTACACGTGACCTCACTTGCAATGTGACCTTAGAGTACTCACACTTCTTACCTGGCTACACAAGGTACAAAGAGAAAATGTTCCTGTGAATGAGTGGGCTGTGATTCTATGTGTTGGGTGATTTTGCCTGGCTCCACCCCCGACCATCGAAACAAGCGTTGGTAAACACTGATGTGACTGAGCCGGTCGTGCTACCTCATGCCTGTAACCCCAGAGCTTTGGGAGGCTAAGACAGGAGGATCACTTGAGGCCAGGAGTTTGAGAACAGCACAGACAACATAGTGAGACCCTGTCTCTCCAATAAATTTTTAAAAATTAGCCAGGAATGGTGGTGTGAGTTTGTAGTCCCAGCTACTGAGGAGGCTAAGGAAGGAGGATGGCTTGAACAGAGGAGTTCAAGTCTGCATTGAGCTGTGATTGTACCAGCGCACTACAGTCTGGGCAACAGAGTGAGATCCTGTCTCTAAAAAAAAAAAAAAAAGAATTGTTGACTGAATAAATAGATGACCACTTTTCAAAGAATTTGAATTTGCTAAATCAGCTCTTAAAACTAAAACCACACTGTTCATAATTTATTTTTTCAGGAATCAAAAGGCCTTCAAGTACTCTAGTAGTGCCTCAAGGTCATTGTTATAATAAGTAGTTATCATTGTTTTCCCAGCCAACTTATTTTGTTTTTCTGAGTATTTTGCTTCCAGATAAAGAAGTACATATATATTTCTCTCCAATTGGATACTTGATCTAAACTAGATGATAGAAAACCAGGACTCCAAGAACTCAGAGCGAGCTCACGGACACTCAAACATCTCCAGCTCTTCTCGGTGTCTACTGTAGTCAAATAGAAAGACAACATGCTCAGGAATAATGTCTCATTTGGTTTTGGTGAAATGCACTGAGGAGAATACAATGCTTGATGCATGGTAAGGGCAAAATAATATCACAGATACACCATCTCCCAGATTCAGGTTTCAGTCTCACTCAGTTGTGTCTTATAACGTGACTCTGGAGAGAGATTTGCTTGATCTGCCACTGACATATATAAAGTTGCAGGATTGCTCTACCTTTTATGTTTCATTGGTCGGCTCTATCTCCACGTTAGTTTCCTCTCTTCCCTCCAAGTACTGTGTTCTCTTTGCTTTGTCTTAATGCCTTCTGCAGCTCTCAAAAATAACCTACTATTGTTTTCCCAAGAGGAAAAGCTATACCTGTGGTTTTAGGGTGATGCTTTTATTTCTCAAATGCCCTCTAAATATAGAATCTACTTGTTTGAAAAAATGTGGCAGGTTTCTTATTTTCAAGAAGCAGAGGGAGGGCTGACCAGAGGGGAGGAATGAAACGTGAAAGGAGTTTTCAAGTCCTGTACCTTGGCAAGGGGAGCTGTGTCTATTCAGGGGGGTTGTGTTGTCTCCTTGGGCAGGGGCCCCTGGATGTGTCATCTCCTTGTGCTATTGCAGCTAAGTGACTGAGTGTCGGTGTTTCATTATCCTTTAAAAACAAGGGGTTGCTGGTAGGAAGGCCTCCAGCTATTTTTGATTTATTACCTAATTTTTAGTCACTAGAAATTAACACCGAAAAGAAAGGAAAAGGGGCAGAGAATAGCAGAAGCTCTACAATGATGACTCATTTATATGAATAAGTGGCATTATTTTCAGCATGAAGATAAAGATGTGATCACTTGAGAAACATCAAGGTCCCTGCTATTTTCTATTTCTCTGAATTTCATCATTGTACATTTCAAACACCTGGTCATGAACATTAGCTTCAAAAGATAGTTGGTCTGGTTTTTCATAACTTAAGTTAACCAGTAAAATACTTTTCATAATTTTGTAATGATAACACACACACACACACACACACACACACACACAAAGAGGAAACAAAACAAAATCAAAAAACAGGTTTTGTTCCTTCTTTGCCTCCCTTCCTCGCTTGGTTTACTCCACCCGGAGTCTGAACAGAGACAGCCCTCTCAGCATCTGATGTACTTCAAGAATCTTATATAAAGATGGGGGAACATTTTGCTTTGGAATTTTCAGGAGTTACAGCTGCTTGATGGCTCCGTTTCCATAAAGTCCACAGAGATGACTTTCTTTCTATTGCCTTCTTACCTCATTACTGCATGGTCTAGGTCATTGGATTATACACTAAACTGGTCCATGGGATTTTAGTAAGCATCTTTACAAAAACAATCGTAATTGAAAAGTTAAGTTTAGAAAAGGAGGATCACTGTTTTAGTGTGCCTAAATGGCTAAAAAATTTTATTAAATCAGATTTTAGGTGCAAACTCTAATGTTGATTTGGCCTCCTTTTTCACTGAATATGACTTTGTCTGATTCAGCTAATTTTGCCATATGGTTTTAATCAGGTAACGTAAATTTATTTCAATATGCCACATTGGCTATTGTTGGTATTTTATTATGCTGCCTTAGCTATTATTGCTGATAGTAGTCATCACTGGTCTTATTTCTGATTTCACTGGAAATAGATTTAGCATGTTTCCATTTAAATTGTTTCTTTTGTTTTCAGAGAGTTGATTAGATAACTGTTCCCAGTTCTTCCCTACATCCACGTTATAGAATTACATCTCTGGTTTTGTCACGGTGGGAAGAGTGTACTTCCCTGCCCCGTTGACACTGGGCTTGGCCATGTGACCTTATTTGGAACATCAATGGACGTGACTCATGTAAAGTCTTTAAATGTGTTTCTTTGAACTATCATAAAAAAAGAGCACATCCCAGGTAACTGGTACCCCTTTGTGAAGGCCTGAGAATGAATATATGTGTAGCTGAAATAAACTGGACCAGAGGCTAGAGTTCAGCTTGGCATAGCAACACCCAGCCTAGATAAGCCAAACCCCTGAAATGTGTAGACCTGTAAGGATCAAAATAAACCTTTATTGTTGTAAGCCACTGAAATCTTGAGTTTATTGTGCAGTTAAAGCAGACTAATTCAGACACTGATACTGGAGGCGGGATGCCACTTTTATAAAAACCTGGAATATGCTATATTGTCTTTGGGACTCAAAAGCAGGCAGTATGAAACCTAGTACAGGAAGTTGGAAAACTTACACTCTGTGGTATGTACTGGCAAAACATTTGGTTAAACTATCACCTGCTATACTTTGGAAGGCAGAAAATGTACCTAATGGACTCATGGAATTAGAAAGATTTCAAGGTGGAATATTGATAGCATGAATAGGTTGCTGAAAGAGAGAAACGAGCACAGAGAAAAGCCAGTTTGTAAGCAGAATTGGAAGGGAATAAGGAGACTTCAGACAATACAGGGATGGATAATGAAACTGTTTCTCACTGAATCATAGCCATGGCCATAAAGTCATAGGACAAAGACCAAACCAGAGATAGGGCCTACAGCATCATTTTTTAAGACCTAAAAAAGTAAAGTACAGCTAGGAGATCCTTATAGAAAGATCAATTTTGGTAAAATCCAATTTAAATTGAATTCTTTAATCATTAGTTCTTATAGTGCCTTATCTAAGAATCTTTTGCTTATCCCAAAGTCAAAAATATATTATTCTATTTTCTTCTAGATATTTTACAGTTTTGGTTTTTACATTTAGGTCAATGACGTCTTTTGTATTAATTTTTGTCTACAGTGTGAGAGAGGAGTTAAGTTCAATATTTGTCTTTATTGATGTACATTTTATTAATCCACTTGTGTATTGATGGGTATTTGGGTTGATTCCACATCTTTGCAATCGTGAATTGTGCTGTCATAAACATTTCAGTGCATGTGTCTTTTTGATTAAATGACCTTTTTTCCTTTGGGTAAATACCCAATAGTGGGATTGCTGGATCAAATGGTAGGTCTACTTTTAGTTCTTACCTCTAAGTTACCTTGTTTGATTGAAAAAAATTAGGTATAAGACATGGTATATAATGTGCTATCATTTATATAAAAAGGAGAAAATAATGTTTTTGCATTGATATTTGTATGTATTTATGTTGACATAAATATATGTTTTGCAAATATATATATTTGCCCAACTATTCATTAACTATCTCTAGAAAGATACACAAGTAAATGATAGAATTTTTTTCTTTCAGGAAGGACATCCAAGAAACTGAAGGCAGGAGTCAGAGGGAACTTTATACTTTTTGAATTTAAATGCAAAATTATTTTAAAAAATAAACACAACTTAAACCTCAATATTCAAATATATCCACATGTACATGTATAATCTTTAGAAAAATTTCTGTTAGTAATTTGTTTAATTTTTTTAAAAAAATATTATTTTAAAGAATTTCTCTAAAGCTGCATTTGCTCATTACACCTGTCTCTTAATTAGTAAAAAGTGAAAGATTTATGTGATCTGAAAAGAAAACAGAGTATAACCTGTCTCTTAATTAAACAAAGATGTACATCCAGATTTGTTGACATAGAAAAATTTCCACATTATACACAGTAAAAAATTACATATATGGTGTGTATATGTGTATATATACAGAGATAGAAGAGAAAGAAGAGATGTATAGACACTACACACAGACACACATCCCTACGGAGTTGCCTAGAAGTAGTATAGGTATCAAATATTATCAGTGATAATCTCTCTCTATGTGGTAGAATTTGCATAATTTTTGCTTTTTTCTTTGTACTTTTCTATAGCTGAATATACAGTTATTCCCCCAAAAATAAAGATTTTGAAAAAGAATAAAAAATATTCATAAAGTAGAAAAATTTATGCCACAAAGAATAATAGCATCAAGTATAATGCATTTTTCTCTAAATTGCCCTTTGAAATTACAATAAAAACAGCCCATTTTAAAGTAAAGGGCACTGGTTCCCTTCCTCAATAGCATGCCAGCCGAACAAAAGCAGTATTTTCTAAGGTTCTAGATATTTCCAAGTCTCACAATCCCACATAATTTTCTGCCAGTACTTTCCTGGATGCAAATTTAGAGTATGTGTTAGTTTCTCTTGCAAAAAAAGATTTACACAGAAAAAACTCATAAAAGAAAGGCACTAGTTCATCCAAAATTGTAAACCCTTTTACCAGATAGGATTTGCAGGCTGAATACCACCAGTCCTACATTAACCTAATTAGGAGATGATTCGGTCTGAATTTTATACTCTGCCTCAGTTCATTTGTGTTGCTATAAAGAAATATCTGAAGCTGGACAATTTATAAAGAAAAGAGGTTTATTTGTACAGGAAACGTGGCACCAGCATCTGCTTTGGTGGGGGTCTCAGACTGCTTCCTGTCATGGCAGAAGGTGAAGGGGAACTCACAAGTACAGAGATCACATGGCAAGAGAGGAAGCAAGAGAGAGAGAGAGAGAGAAGGAAGGAGGTGCCTGGGTCTTTTTAACAAACAACTCTTGCAGGAGCTAATAGAGTGAGGACTCACTCATCCCCCACCCCCACCTCCACCAGGGAGGGCATTAATCTATTCATGAGGGATCTGCCCCCATGACCTGAACACCTCCTACTAGGCTCCACCTCCAACATTGAGGATGAAATTCACACAGGTGGTTTAGAAGGTCAAATATCCAAATCGTAGTATTCCCTTATTCAGGAGAAGAGCTAGGTTATTTTCTCCTCTCTACCCTGTCCTTTGGCACTGATCCATTTTCTTAAAATTCCTCTTCAGGTCTTGAAGTTGCCAGCACAGTTCCTCCCTACCCTAAATTGTTGCATGATCTCTTTACCCAATAACTGCTCATTTATGACTACAATATTGAAAGAAGCACAAAATTTCCAATGCCAATCACCAGTGTACACCTGTTAAAAAATGAAAAATATATACATATTAACTACACAGAGAAAAACATTGTCTTATTCCAATGTGGTGCCAGTTCTTCAAGACGAATAGGCTTAAACCTACCCAGTGTATTATAAATGTTGCACACATTCAACTGAAATCATCAAACAATAAGTGATTTTTTTAAAAAAATACATTCATAATAGCTAATCTATGCAACACTCTGTACATGCCAAGCCCTGTGGTAGGTATTTCACATTCATTATCTTCCAGAACTGAGAGATAATAAATTTCTATTGTTTTAAGTCATCCATTTTGTGGTACTTTGTTACAGCAGCCCTAGGAAACTAAAACAACTCCGATATTTTTTATTTCCTATTATATGCTGTGGGAAAAGTATCAGGAAAGAAAGATTCAGGCTCCTGATAGCGAAAGAGGCTCTTTACTGCCTTAGTGTGCTAAACTTTGGGTGCTTGATTGTAAAATTAGCATTTCTTTCTGGAATTTGACTTGGAATTGTTTATTATAGGATTCTCTTGCTCAAGAATTTCTAGTAAGGTGTTTTATGTCTTTGGATAAAACACATTTAAAAGTGGCAAACTCTCAGTTAAAACTGGCACTATATCGGACACTCGGGCTCCGCTACTTCCATTGCCTGACTACAGGTCATACTGGCTTAATGGTGACTCATCCAGGCTGTCCCTTGGGACCAGGCTATAGCATACTGCCATCAGTCTTAGGCCCTTAAGGCCGCTCTCTTCCCCATATTCTAATTTCATCCAATGTGGAATTGATTGTCCTGTAATTACCTTTGCTCTTATTTCTCAGATTCATGACAAGGACTATGATGGGTCTGAGATTTTTTTTTTTTTAATTTTTTTTTTTTTTTTTTTTAGAAACAGCGTCTCGCTCTGTCTGGCAGGCTGGAGTGCAGTGGCACAATCATCACTCACTGCAGCCTCAAACTCCTGGGTTCAGGTGATCCTCCTGCCTCAGCCTCCCGAGTAGCTGAACTACAGGTGTATGCTATCATGCCTGGCTAATTTTTTTAAAATATATTTTGTAGAGATGGGGTCTTGCTATGTTGACTAGCTGGTCAGGAACTCCTGGCTTCAAATGATCCTCTCTGCTTGGCTTCCCAAAGTGCCGGATTACATGTGTGAGACACCATGCCTAGCCAGGTCTGAGATTTTAGTCTATTTACAAGCTAACAAGTTATTGTGGATAATAGGAGAAGACAGACTCCTGGGTCAGAGATAAAAATATTATTACTTACAACAAAAGCAGTAGACAGAGCTTCATGTTCATTTGCATCAGATTCCCATGACTCTCAAGTCCATGAGGGATACCTGCAGACACAGTGAATTGCATTGCAAGAGAGGATCAGTGAGCTTAGAGAATCTACCACTGTATCCTAAGCCTACTCTTTGTCTGGGGGACATGTTACCTGGTCCCTCAAGGGTACTCCTGCAAACACAGTCTTGAGGATGGTCTGGTAAAGAGCAGTTGGGGCCTTGCATTCCTGGAATACCCAGCAAGAATATGCAGAAACACTGAGGGCCCCTGGCAGAATTGCCTCTTCCAACAGAACAGGGGTTGGCAAACTACAGACTGTGAAATCTGGCCTGTGATCTGTTTTCATATGACCCATGAGCTAAGAATGGTTTTTATATTTGAACCCCAATTAAGAAAGTTATTATATTTCTCCAAAAAGAATTGTATTCTTCTCATTAGTTAATCTGCATTTTCAAAAAAAAGAAATTATTTTCAATTGTTATTCATATACTTTGATTTTCATCAATTAAAAAAATTCTCCTCTTATGTAATAACTACATAATATCCTTGATTTTGCTTCTTGACCTACAAACCCTACACTATCTTGCTCTTAACAAAAAGTGTTTATTGGCTCCTGATCTATGAAATTGAGAGAAAGTTCACAAAGGGTCCTGCTGATTTGCCATTTTTTGCAACTGCTAATTTTACACCTAAGCTTACAGGAAATGCATGACTAGCCAAATTAGTTCAGGTGCCTATAGATTCTTTTTGCAAATATAATTTTTGAATAAGTAAAGAAGTACATCATTTCATTCAAATTGGTATTTAGAAGGCTCCTTATTGGACTTTCTCCACTCGTCAGGTTGGTCACAGAAACTTCCATCGCTAAAGCTGAGTGTTTATCACTTAAAAACACCTTCGCTTTATGTTCACTCTGATAATAAAAGAGCAAGCTTGAATTAGAGGGATAGACACTGCTTATCTAAACTGTCTTTCTGTATCCTTTCCTCTTCTTTCTGGTAAGCCACCTCCCTGGATTAGTCCCATATAGTACACAGTACAAATGTCAAACTAGTTAGAGTTGGTGTTTCAGCTGTCTATGAGTGCATAACGAACTACTCCAAAACTTAGTGGCTTAAAGCAATAACAATTTATTATTTCTCAGAACTCTATGGGTTGACCAGGTTGTTCTGCATCATGAGGTGTCAGCTGATGTGCTGGGAAGGCTAGAAGGGCCCAAATGGCCTTACTAGTGTTGTTAGAAATTGGTACTAGCTGCTGGCTAGGAGCTCAATTGGGTTGTTGGTTGGGGGCCTTGGTTCTCTTCCAAGTGAGCCTTTCCTCATGGTTTCCTGAGCTTCCTTACTGCATGGAAGCTGGGCTTTATGAAGGAGCATTCCAACCCAGTCTAAGAAGTTACATATCACCATTAAATTCTATTCATTGAGATATATTGTGGAAATGTATCCTGGTTTTGGAAGCTGGTTTTGTTAACATTATGAGAAGCTGGGTGAAAGGTACACAGGAACCCACTATATTATGTTTGTAACTCTTCTATAAATTAAATTTATTTTAAAGTAAAACGTTTAAAAAGAAATAGGTCACAGGGCCAGCCCAGATTTAAGGAAGGGAAAACAGACTCCACTTTTTGATGAGGAAATGACAACGTTATATTGCAAGACAGCATTCAGGATGCAAGAGGTTGCTGTACCTACTCAGTGGGCTTCTGAACTCTGTTCAGGACATCACAGCCATGGCATAATTTGGAGGGGAGAGTGCACATGTATGATTTCAAATGCTTTCCCACCTAAGTGTGACAATCTTCCTCTTTTACTTTTTTGAACCAGCTGTGTTCATGTTGCCACCTGCTCTCCCTTGGATTGCATTTTCCAAGTGTGATCTTAGATGAGACTGAGACTTGACTACTGGGTTGTGCTCACCCACATCTGAGAATCAGTCCACTGAGTGCAAAGTATAAATGAGCTAAATCAGAGAGTGTTGTTTCCCAAAAGATCTGGGTCTTTAGGCTGCACCCTCTAAAATATAGATGCACCTCTAATCAATATTTACTTCATGAGCTAATGAATCACAAAACAACCTTAAGTTTTAAAGCTTGCCTCTGAAAATTTGCAAGTCTTTTGTAAATACCTCAGAACTCGCTTACAACACATTCGTTCTGCCTTGGCCTTTCCTAAAGTTTCAAATTTACTTTCTGCTCCTGTAACTCTCCTTCACGCCCCACCATAGGGATACAGAGTTTATGAGGGAAGAAGCAGCAGCCTGGGATTATTTGGCATGAAAATTCTATCAAAACGTCATTGTTTAAGAAAGCACCATATTTGCAAATGAAATTGATCTATGTTTTATCCTTTTGTGCTATCTGTATCAGATTTGGTATAAGAAATATGCTTGTTTTCTAAAATGAATTGGAAAGGTTTCCATCTTTTAATGTTCAGCATAATTTAGATAACACAGGGGCTGTCTGTTCTTTGAAGGACAGAACTGACCTACCTATAAAACCACGTGGCTTATTTCACTGAAGATAGTGGCCTCCAGTTCCACCCATATTGCTAAAAAAGACATGATTTCATTCTTTCTTATGGCTGAATAGTATTCCATTTTGTATATATACCACATTTTCTTTAACCAATCATCCATTGATGGATACTTATCTTTGCTATTGTGAATAGTACTGTGATAAATCTATGTACGACTGTAGGTATCTTTTTGACATAACGATTTCATTTCCTTTATGTAGATATCTGGTAGTTGGATTACTGGACTTAATGGTAGTTCTGCAAGTGGGAGCTAAATAGTGTGTACACATGGATGTACCATATGGAATGATAGAAAATAGAGACTTAGAAGGGTGAGTGGTGGGACGGGAACGGGTGATGAGAAATTACTTAATAATGAGTACAATGTACATTATTTAGGTGATGGACACCCTAAAATCCCTGAATTCACCACTACATAATCTGTACATGTAGTAAAATTACACTTGTACTCCATACATTTATGCAAATAAAAAAATCACCTGGTCAGGGCATATATTTTAGGAGATCTTTGATATGGAATCAACCTAAGTGCCTATCAATGTATCAGTGGATAAAGAAAATGTAGTGTGTATCTATCTATCTGTAAATATACATACAATCATATATATCATGGAGTATTACGCAGTCATGAAAAGGAATGAAATAATGTATTTTGCAGCTCCTTGAATGGAATTGGAGACCATTATCCTAAGTTAAGTGTCTCAAGAATGGAAAAACAAACACCACATGTTCTCACTTACAAGAAGGAGCTAAACAATGGTTATACATGGTCACAAAGTGGTGTAATGGACACTGGACACTAAGAAAGGGGAGGGTGGGAGAAGGGTGAGGGATAAAAATTTACCTATTGAGTACAATGTACGCTATTCTGGTGATGGGTACACTAAAAGCCCTGACTTCAGCATTCTACAATTCATCCATGTAACAAAAAACACTTGTATTCCCTTAATCTATTGAAATTTTTAAAAAGTAGATCTTCAATAATTTTTTTAAACTTTTTCATTGATTAGTGGTCTATTCAGCTTTTCTACTTATTCTTGAGTCAATGTTTAACATTTATATTTCCAAGAAAATCAGTAATTTTATCTAGAACTTTAAATTTTTTGATAAATAGCTATACTGAATACATTATTATTATGTCCCAAATATAGTCATGTCTATGGTTTTACTGTCTCATTGATTAGTTGTACATTTTTGTTTTTCTCTTTTCCTTGATTATCATTAGCCACTGTTTTTTCCACTGACTTTTTTGAAAGAAAAAGCTCTGATTTTTTTATTCTATTATTTTATTTGCTTTCTAATTCACTAGTTTTATTAATTAATTTGTCTTTGTCTTTGTGAGTATTCTCAATTAACTCATGAGGTTCAGGAACACCTGGGGTAATAAATTTTCAACATGGATATTCAAGTTGTCCAAATTGATGGCAGGACATGGTAGAGGAAGGCTATCCGATGTGGAAGGGTCAGTAGATAAAGTTGGGAGAGGTAGGAACCTCTTTTACCTTATTACGGGTGATATCCAAGGATAGTCCTTTTGAGTGATTTCCCTGCAGTGTAATGAATAATTTAAAGATATTTAGAGTAAGTCAAGCATAAAGGACAGAAAGTAATAAAATGAGCACATTTTAATGGTACTTAGGCAGATATACCCTGCTCTGACTGCTGTCAAATTGGCTGAAAGCAATTTACAGCTTTATGAATTCCAGTGAAAAATTACTTAGAAGGTTATATTTCTAAATTCAAATTCGTGAAATATCTTATGATACAGTGATACTTTTTCTTCCAGCCAGCACTATGCACTTCCCACATCATGAAACAGAATCTCTTCCTTCTTGAAACAAAAGCAAATTCCTGAAGGGCAGAAAGAGATTTCTATGCCCCTGGGGAAATAAACTATTCTTCTACCATTTTTATAATTTAAGAATAATAAGATTGAATTAGGAACGTAGAGTTCTGTCCCAGGCTTTAAAAACTACAATTTTAGAGAAGTAATTCCTTGGTTGTAGATACCTCTGAAATCATAATATCTGTTTTACTGAATTTTAATGCAGAGCAAATAAACCTTTTCCTGATATTTCATGTAAGTCAGATAATTATGCATTTATACGAGCTGCTCTCAGCCACATCCAACACCGTTAATTGCATCGTCACCACCACCTTTAATTCCCTGGCCCCAAGGAAATGATACCCCACAGGCCTCCTAAATTGAAATAGTTTGAGCCATTCTCTTCTGAGGTGTTCCTGTGTCTACTCATGGGACTCCTAACATACTCAGTGGCCCCAATTTTGCCTCCTCTGAGCCTCAACCATCTCTGACTTTTTGCCACCCCTCACTTGCCTCTTACCACCAAACAGTCATCATCAATTCTACCTACAAGGCCTTTTTTATTCCCACTGCACTAGTCTCCTTCAGACCCTCTTGCACGATCTCTTGTTTTCAGGGACCAGGTAAGGAGGATTCACCAAGCACCTACAGTGTGTTAACACAGTGGCTGATGTTGGCTGCCTCTCCACCTTGCTGTTTGTATTGGTCAGCCTGGGCTGCTGTAGCAAAGTACCACAGCCTGGATGGCTAAAACAACAGAAATTCACTTTCTCACAATTCTGGAGGCTGGAAGTATGAGATCAAGGTGTCAGCAGAGTTGATTTCTTCTGAGCCCTCTGTCCTTGGCTTGTAGGTGCCGCTCTTCTCCCCACGTCTTCACAGTCGTCTACATATAGTCTTTTCTGTGTACATGTCTATGTCCTAATCTCTTCTTATGAGAACACCAGTCATAAAGTAGATTAGGATCCACTCTAATGACCTCATTTCAACATAATCATCTCTAAAAGACTCTATCTCCAATTACAGTCACAATCTGAGGTACTGGGGTTTAGGACTTCAACATATAAATTTGGAGTTGAGGGAGGTGGGGAAACACAATTCAGTTTATAATATTCTTCTCTTCTTTCTCTCCTAATCTGATACTTATGACTTCTCCAGAATCAAACCAGGGAAAAGAGATGAGGGTTAAAGGGCAAATGCCTTGCAGCTAAGCTGGTGCTGTCGGACATGCTACTAAGGCTGTTGGTCATTCACCTGAATGTTAGGTGAAACGACATTAGACATGAGTATCTCCAGTCTAAATAACGTAAGGATTCTGGTCATGGAACCAATTTTTCCCACCTCTTAGCAGGGCCTTAGGATGATGTAGCTCTCTGTTTCAGTGGGAGAGTATTGTCACCTATTGTTCTCAGCTTTGAGATCCATCCTGAAACACAAGTCATGAAAATCCAATGCCATTTCCTCGGTCTCTTTAATTGCTTTGTGCTTCGAAAGTGTTGTTTCTACTACATGTTCCCACTTCTCCATCATTTAGGACCTGCTCATTCTTGGCCTGGCTTCTCTGTAAATTCTTCCCATATTCCTTCAACAGGAGTTTAAGAATCAATTGCTTACATTCCTATGTCAAAGGATCTGACTTATATTGCAGATAATTTTGTGCATCTTCTCAATTAAAGTGTAAGTTCTTGTTGGCAGAGAGTTGAGGAGGATTTGAAATGTGATGAAAGAGGAATGACACTGAAATTAAATCTAGATGAGCTGTATGATGGGCTCTACTGAGCATCCCACTACAAGGACACTGAATTTTTTCCCATGGTACATGTGAAAGACATTTTTTGTATATTCTTTGTGTTCTCTGTATTCTTTTAAATAGTGACTTTGGACAATTCCTTCTATAGTAATTAATATTGTCAAAATTGTGTTAAAATTGTGGTGGTTTTGTAATGACACTTACAATGCTTGAATCTCGCCCTTTTAAGAAGTCTTACTCCCCTAGAATTTCCATGGGATTAAACACTCAAAGACCAATAACAGTTTGAGTTGCGTTGAAGTACCTCTTATATTAACACATGCATGGGTTCCTAATGTCCTAAGGCAGTACTCTGATGAAATCTGGGATTGAATCATACAAACATGGCTTGAGATATGAGCAGATTCTCTTTTTTAAAACTGTAATGCAAGATTTTAAATTTTTTAATGGTTTTATAATTGACAAATACTAATTGTATATATTTATGGAGTATAATGTGATGTTTTAATACATATATACACATTGTAGAATGATCAGACAAGACTAATTAGCATGTCCATCACCTCAAATAGTTATTTTCTTTGTGCTGAAACATTTAAAATTCTCTTTCAGCTCTTTTGAAATATACATTATTAACAATAGTCACCTTGCTGTGCAATAGAACACCAGAACTTATTCCTCTTGTCTAACCGAAACTTTGTACCAGTTGACCATGGTCTCCTCTTTCTCTAACCACCCCACTCCCCAGCTTCTGCTAACTGCCATTCTACTCTCTTACCTCTATGAATTAGAATTTTTTAGATTCCACATATCAATGAGATCATATGGTATTTGTCTCTCTGTGCCTGGCTTATTTCACTTAACGTAATGTCCTCTAGGTTCAGCTATGTTGTTTCAAATGACAGAATTGCCCATTTTTTTAAGATCAGATAGTATTCCATTGTGTATATATATATATATATATATATATATATATATATAACATTTTAATCCATTCATCCTTTCGTGGACACTTAAGTTGTTTCCATATCTAGGCTATTGTGAATAATGCTGTAATGAACACAGAAGTGTGACACCTCTTTGGCATACTGATTTCAAATCCTTTAGGTATATACCCAGTAGTGGAATTGCTGGATCATGTGATAATTCTGTTTATAGTTTTTTGATGAACCTCCGTATCCATACTGTTTTCTAAAATGGCTGCACTAACTTACAAAACTACCAACAGTGTATGTAAGGATTTCCTTTTCTCCACATCCTCACCAACACTTGACATCTTTCATTTTTTTTATAATAGCCAATCTAATAGGTGTGTGGTGATCTCTCATTTTGGTTTTAATTTGCATTTTTATGATTACAGATGTTGAACATTTTTTCATATATCTGTTGGCCATTTGTGTGTCTTTTGAAAAATGTCTATTCAAGTCCTTCACCCATTTTTAATAGGATTATTTGTTATTGTTCCTTGTATATTTTGGATATTAGCCCCTTATCCAATGTATGATTTGCAAATATTTTTTTCCAACTCATGGGTTGTCTCTTCACTCTATTATTTCCTTTGCTGTGCTGAAGGTTTTTAGTTTGATGCAATCCCATTTGTTTATTTTTGCTTTCATTGCCTGTATAACAGTATGTGGGGTCATATCTAAGAAATCTCTGCCCAGAACAATGTCATGGAGCTTTTCTCCTATGCTTTCTTCTAGTCATTTTATAGTTTTAGGTCTTACATTTAAGTCTTTAATCCATTTTGAGCTGATTCTTATATAAGGGGTGAGATAAGAGTTCATTTTCATTGTTCTATATGTGAATATTCAGTTTTCCCAACACTATTTATTAAAGAAGCTGTTCTTTCCCCATTGTGTGTTTTTGACACCTTTGTTAAAAATCAATTGATCATAGATGTATGGGTTTATTTTTGGGCTGTCTATCCTATTTTATTGGTTGATGGTTTTGCTTTTATGCCAGAATCATGCTGTTTTGCTTACTATAGCTTCATAATATATTTTGAGATTTTGTAATGTGATGTCTCCAACTTTGCTCTTTTTGATCAAGATTGCATTGGCTATTTAGGGTATTTTGTGATTCCATACAACTTTTAAGATTTTGTTTTCTATTTCTGTGAATAATGACATTGGAATTTTGATAGAAATAACATTGAATCTATACATCACTTTGGGCAGTATGGACATTTTAACAATATTAATTCTTCCAATTTATGAACACAGGATGTCTTTCTGTTCATTTGTGTCAACTTCAGTTTCTTTCATCAATGTTTTATAGTTTTTGATATACAGATCTTTCACTTCCTTAGTTATATTTACTCCTAAGTATTTTTTATGCTATTGTAAATAGGATCATTTTCTTAATTTCTTTTTCAGAAAGTTTATTGTTAGTGTATAGAAATGCTCTAATTTTTGTAAGTTGATTTTGTATCTAAGCAGATCCTCTTACTTTGGCCTAGAAGGATATGGCTGCCATTTAGTGAGATGGGAAAGATTTGGGATTGGAACAGGTTTAGGGGAAAGAACAGCAGTTCATTTATGAACACCTGAAGTTTAAGATATCTATTAGAGACTTAAGTGGAGATGTCATTAAGCTCGTGGATAAGAATGATAAGAAGCTGGTGTCAGGAAAGATACAGGCTAGAGATAAAATTTCAAGAGTCATCAATAGATAGTTGATATTTAGACTCATGAGATTGCCTGAGATCACCAAAAACGTGGAGACAGAAAAGATGTCTTATGACCTCTTGTGTTGTTGAATCACTACTATTTCAGATATGTCTGTAGTGAAGAAATGTTGAGATCACTATATTATTTTTTTTTTTTTTTGAGACAGAGTCTCACTCTGTTGCCCTGGCTAGAGTGAGTGCCGTGGCGTCAGCCTAGCTCACAGCAACCTCAGACTCCTGGGCTCAAGCGATCCTCCTGCCTCAGCCTCCCAAGTAGCTGGGACTA